>JAKJJM010000018.1:0-12031 GCA_021901965.1 Pipa carvalhoi
CTTCAAACTGGGACAAGTTTACAGTGAGTATAACTTAACTATCCTAACGATTTTTTCCCCCCAAACTGTTTCGTTTATGTTATATAATCACTGACTATGTAAAACAGTTAAAAAATCAGGAGGTGATAGGTCCACTTTAACTCTTTCCATCAAGTACTTTGCTAGCAACATCTACTTTGTCTGCAAGACCTCCTACTCATTCTTCCACTCTCCTGCCCATTCTTCCACTCTCCTGCCCAGTGCCTCATTCCATTGACCACACCTACTGATCACACCCCTTTGTACATATAAGCACACATGATCACACAAGCACACTCACTGTGTGTATATTAGTAATCTGCCAGACCACACTAGCTGAAAAGACAAAGATTAACGCCCCCTTGTAGCAAACAAATTTCATTTGTTATAGCCACAAGATTGATTGTTTATTCTCCAAAACCAAACAATAATATGGACCCAGTGTCCTTGGGAAATGAGTTACTGTTCCTTTTTACCTCCAAGGGTGTCATTCTTTCATACATGGGATATGTGTATGATTATATGTATGCATATTATAAATGTTGAGTCTAATCTTGAGCTTGTAGCCAGTCTTAAAATTGCCAGCAGGTTGTTAAACACATTAAACCCAGGCAAAGGATAGTAGTATTAAAGGGGAACTAAAGCTTTAAAAATTATTTCAGCTGGAAACCTTACGGACCTTAGAACCTTATGCAAAAAAAACTGCAGAACATACCCATATGGGTGGCTCCATGTTTGGCTGTAGTGTAGACACTGCACATGCTCAGTGTGCTTTGTCTCCTAATGGGGTGTCCAGATTAGGAACTAACACAAAATAACCTGACTATAAACTCGGGATAAAGCTAGGAATTAAATCTGACATTGAAGTCAAATAAAATAAGAGTAAAGAAATATTGAATTCTCTTCAAATCAAACAGAAGAAACTATCCCTGCATTTAAGGGTTGCTCCCTATTTATTTAAAAGCAAACACTTTTAATATGCTCAGTACAACAGGACTGATTATTAAAATACTAGAATACACTGCACTAGATTCTCTGCAGCCCTACAATGCACAGCTGAACTAATTTATTATCAGCTAGCTTTGCAGTATGGATATTTTAGAGATATTTGCATGAAAGGGATAGATACCTAAACATCCCTTTTAGTTGTATGGTGTTCAGTTGCATAACACCATTACCTTTAAAAGGGGGAGCCTTATGAAATAAACCTTATCCTGGGCTGCATAGCTTCCAGTACAATATTACTCTTTTTTTTTTTTTTTTTTTTTTTAAGTAGCATACTGGCTTTACACATATTAAATGACATAAGAAGGAATCCTAAACTGCAGATCAACTTCATTTTGACAGAAAATTACTAAGAAATAAGATAACCATATCATCCCTTTAACCAATTGGGGCCGAGTGTTGAATCAGAGCTACAAAGCTGCATTTTCATTTCCCTGCAGGATGCATTTGAAAATTATATCTTGTTAAAGTAATAATCTGATCTGCACATTAAAAAGACTTATTCATGAAATTGTGAATTCCCAGGTGTGGTAAATTCATGTCCTTTGTGTCACTATGCTTGTTGAATTTGGAGCAATACACTTTGCTAAATTTGCAACTTTGACACAACTCAACATCTTGTAACTAGTCAAAAGTCAGGTGCATGCATATGCAAAGTAGTGCAAAAAATGTGTGCAAGTTTGTGACCATCATAAATGTCAAACTGGATGCAAATTCTCCACATCATAGAGTTTGCTGAATACACAAAGTTGTAGAAGAGGTGAATAGACACAAATCAATACTTTTACATGACTGTTCACACTTTGATCACTAATCCCCTAAGTGTAGCGATGGAGCTGATTACTGCAGATAACCATGTTATATGAAGAAAAATAAATGACTATCCATACATTTTTCCAATGAATACAAGATGGTACTGTGCTAGTAAATAACGGGATACCATTCAGATAGATGGGGTGCAGAAAGAGCAAATATTAATACAAATATATTTAGTGCTTGAAGAAAGCAAGAAACAAGTGCTAAAAATACCGCACTCTTAGTAATCCCACAAGGTCAAATAATATTGCCAATCCCTCATTTTAAAATATATAGTGGTGTGAGTACGCAAGCAAATCAACTGTGACCATATATTGTAATTAATTCATTTATTATAACACGATCAAATTCATATTGTCAGTATAATCAATTAATTAATGCATCATAAATAAACACACAAAAAAAAATACAATGGAGGGCGTCCCCTCAACCTCTACCCCTGCAAATGAAAATGTCCTGGTAACTGTGCTGTGCATAAATAAATACTATATAGAATTGATAAGCAGATGTGATAGCAGAACACATCTGTAGTTACATGAATTATGAACCTACAAATATGTTCCTCCATAAGAAACATTCAGTAATGGTAATACAAATGTTAAAAAGTTCTTATTAAGATCCTCATACTTAGTCCATACATGTTTCCTGGCATTTACAAAAAACTGCTCAATGTAATAGAAACAAAGTATCCATGGCTGAAATTAAAGTCAGAGACTAGAAATAAATACTATTAATGGATAACTAAAGTCAAAAACCAAAATCTTATATTATAAAACTTCCCTGGCACTAGATGGGAAGTGTTCACTCTGATGGGCAATCGAGAATCTTACCTTCAAGAACGATGGCATTTTCATAGCTATCACTATAGCTATGAAGCTGCACTGTGGCTTCCCTTCCTGTCCACCATCGGTGGAGTGGAGTGGCGTCAATGTCATCGCGGCTACTGCAGACATGCGCAGTGATGATTTCACCGCTTAGCATTGGGTGAACTGAGTGGTGAAGTCATCACTGCGCATGTCTGCAGTAGACACGATGACCTTGACGCTGCTATTCACCGCCGGTGATGGTCAGGAGGGGGAGACAGAGCGCAGTTTCATAGCTATAGCGATAGCTGTGAAAATGCCATTGTTCTTGAAGGTAAGATTTTTGATTGCCCATTAAAGTGAACACTTCCCATCTAGTGCCAGAGAAGTTTTATAATATAGGATTTTGGTTTTTGACTTTAGTTGTCCTTTAAGATCCACATCGCATAGAAAAATTGCCATATTTGGTCGCAGTTGATTTGCTGGTGTATTTACACCACTATATATTTTAAAATGAGGGATTGGCAATATTATTTGACCTTGTGGGATTACTAAGAGTGCAGTATTTTTAGCCCTTGTGTCTTGCTTTCTTCAAGCACTAAATATCTTTTTCTAATTATCCATACAGCCTGTATATTTTATAGTTATTTCACTGATAAAAGGATGGTCTGGTAACGCCATGCCTTTAAAACTAATATGTATAAAATACACATAATTCAGAGCTGATAGGGTATTAGCTCATTGCATAGCTGAACAGAAAACCACTGCAGTCTATAGTGCAATCTCAGAGCAATTTAGTAGTAAGCTTGGCAGTGTGAGGAGGGGTTAGGTTAACTTCTGCTAAATAAATCATATGAAACTGCAGCTTTTTTTATGCACAATCCAAATTCCACAGTGCAGTGATCTGGGTTAAAAGTTAAATTTGTTTACCAGTTGTAACAATATTTTTAAGTCAAACTATTTTTCCCCAGTCCCTGATGAGTACAGACTGAGCATGTGCAGGGTCGCTGGCCAAGGAAGGAGGGTTATATATAGAATAAAAATGTCTACCTCCAGTGACAACTCTACGGGCATCAGTATTCACTTGCTATTGGGCTGGTGTACTTATGGGCTGTTGTAATAAGCTCTATACATAAGGCACATCACTTTTAGCCTAAGTTTTTCTGAGGCTTTAGTTGCCCTTTAAGCAAGTACACAGAAATAACAGTAATCACAAAGAAATGGTGTCGGATTTACAATTCAGGAGTCTATCAATGCAGAATATTTGGAAATTTAGGCCACACCCACTGACCTGCTTATATCTATGACTAACATGGTGCTACACTCTACTGCTTATTGCTAACAGGTACACAAATTCAAGCACAGATCTGTGTAATCTTTATAGGCATATATCCTCTATAGTGGTACTGATGTGCTTGGCACTGTCGTAATATGCCACCCTTTTCAGCAAGTCAATTTCTGTATGTCCTGCAAGAGAAACTCACTGTAAGTGCTGCTATTTTGAAATGATAGTGAAGTGGTAGGTCATATACGCTCAGAAAACAGAAGCGCCAAACTGAATGCAGTAGTCATACGTCTGTTTGCACCACTAGCTACTGAGATCCCAGCTGGCTCACAATATACAGTCCATCAGGAGCTTAATAGTTTGCCTTTTCATGGCACTAACCCTGAGATCACTACGTACAATGCCAGATGTTGCCTAGTAGCAGTGTAAATCGGTTCTTTGAGTTAAAACGGGGTTTATCATTTTGACAGACAAATTTAGGTTTGGCAGGAATTAAATAATAATATTTTGTGGCTGGTTTTCTGTTTTAATTTTTTTTGTGCTTCTGTCAGTGAGCACTGGTGTAGTTGGTGCAGTGTTTCATAAAAGCCCAAAATTCTGCCGTTGCCTGTCAATGGGGTACGGAAAGGGATTATTGACTAAAGGTGAGAATTCGACTGTCGAATTCTCAAACAGCGGATTCCCATAGCAAATATGAGACTGCGCCAATTTTAAAGTCTTGATCACAGCAATATTCCCATAGTAAAATTAGGACTGCGACAATATTCCCATAGTGAAGTTGTGACTGTTTTTACCTGACGAATTCACACCTTTGCGCAACAATTTGGACTTTAGTCCATAACCCCCTCCATATGTTGTTGGCTTGAGGTATTAGCGAGAGATGTGGCTATTTTTTTTAGAGGTTTTACATTAAATTTAATGAGGTAAAATAGTGTATTGTAGCTTTAACCTAAACATGCAGCCGGAAAACCTCGTCTGTGGTAACCATAGTCGTCAGAAATCTGACCACCAAAGCAGTAAAAGTAAAGAATGTTGCGAATGTTGCAATCTGCTGTGTAGTAAAGGACAGTTTTTTGTTTTTTTTTCTTATTTTAAATGATGTTATCAACTCTTATTCTGAGAATGAAATTGTAACCGTTTCAGGGGTTCTGTAAAGTATTCTTGTGGCACAAGTCCAGGGAGCAAGCAAGATATGTAAGAGTTAAAACTAAAAAAAAATGGATAACCGTGTATTTATTATAGGATACATTATAAAATCTGAAAAATAGTTTATACGCTACATTTCCCCTTTCATATCAATGAGTTATGAATGCAAAATTTAACACGCACATTTGGGTGTGTTGTTCGGGTGTCCACATACTTTTACCCAGGCCATTAGTAAATGCTGAGTTGTATAATGGTTATACAAAAAGAAAACTTTAACTGGTATTTAACTTTAAGCAAAGGAACAGTTGGTCACATGAGCCAAATTTTCCCAGCACTCTTGTAGTTCTACCGAAACAAACCCAACAATATTTACAGTCTTGCTGCAAAACAGTCATTAGAAATGTTAATTGCAAAATGTTTGTTATTGAAAAAGTTATTTTAAAGATTTTCTAACTGAACTTTCTTAGTCTGGTGTTAAATTGTTTTCTTCTTGTATTAATGCCTGCTGAAAAAGCAGTTTTATTTGGTTTTTGTGGCAGTGTCATGTTTTTCTTTGAAATAAGTAAGTAGGATGTTTTAAGCATTTTAAATTTCATTGCATTTTGAAACCATTCTAGTGCCTGTCATATACATTAACCTCCTGTAGGTGGCGAAAGTGGTTTGTATACAGTTTGCTGTCACAGGTTGGAGAGAGGCAGCCCAGTGTTGGACACGTGCTTTAGGCATAAACAGGGGAGGGGAAGAGAGGAAGCATGTCATATATGTTCCCTCCCAACTCCCAGCAATAACAAGCATTACCTTGCTGCTGCTGCTTCTAGTGTTGTGTGAGAGCTGTGTGCTGCTGTGCACTGGTGTATGATGAGGTAGCCTTACAACCTGCACGGATATCACAATTTGCACACAGACTATGGCCACTGCTACCAGCAGTAAAAGCAGCAGCAATGGGATAATAATCGTAGGGTCTGTGCAGTTGCCAGGCACCCATAGCTTGGATCATGTTAAGAGGCAGCAGCGCAGGAGGCAGGCTGCCCTGTCTTTTCTCAACAACATCTCTCTGGATGGGCGACCCCTGCAGCATAAAGGGGGAGTGGGAGAGGGTTCAACATGTGCAGCAGGCAGAAACCGTCAGTGCCTGCAGTCAGAGAAAAGAGCAGTCCTTGGCTCAGCACCTAATGCTATAGTAATTCCAAGCTCTCTGCATCAGTTCAATGCACAGCACAGCAGGACTGCCTGGGCCTCCCCATCAGAGCCCATGCCTTGTGCAGCGGCATGTAGACAGGAAAGCATGGAGCAAGAGATACAAATTAAAGACCACGAGCTGAGGCAGAATAGTGAGGAAGAGGAGGAGGAGGATGCATTTGTAAGCTGCGTTCCAGTGATGGCACCACCTTTATGCCCAGGGAGCAGGGTTCGCATGAACTCCCTTACATCTTCCATTTTACCTACTGCTTTTTGTAGAACACCTGTTACTCCAGCCTTCTGCTACCCTGACCAGATCCAGGGTGGGACCAGCAGTGCCTTGGAATTACAGAGGTCACGGTAAGGATCAAACCTGCAGCTGCCCTTGGGCAGGGGAGTTGATAACCAATGCAACAGAATCATAATCGCATCTTCATATGTGAAAGTAGAATCATGGGGTGATATCGGTTGCATTATGAATCGGATAGGTGAGGGATAGGCATAATGGGATTGTTCTGACCTATTTGGGACACCATTGTGATTTGATGTCTTTTCCTTTAAAATATTGACCTCTGTGTCATTAAGCAAAAGCAATGTGATTTGTACCCTGTTATGCTTACAAGATATTTTGAAAGGGATTTCTAAGGATTGGAAATATGCGATTCTGAATTGTCAGCTTATTTAAATAAATGCTACTAATGCATTAAAGATATGCAACATAGCTGAAGAGCCACAGGTTGAATGAAGTTCACTGCTTTAGATGTTTGGCAGCAAGCATGCTTGTCTGAGCTGAGGCTCTTCACTTGGATGGCAAACCAAAGATGAACTATATCCTGTCTTTTTATCTTACAGGCAGAAAGCACTTTTTCTCAGCTGGAAGCCAGAGCATTTTATATATTAGATCCAGGATGCAAGGAGCATGTTGGCATTAATAGCTAGACATGGCACTGGGATTGTGATGCTATATGGCATCTTGTTATGATTAGCTTGCCATAATCTAACAATCCACATAAAACAATGGGTTTTTGTGCAGAGGTTGCCCTGTTGTTTAGCACTGCAATTCAGTACTTTTACTCCAAATTAATATCTGCTGTGTACACTATCTTGGGACTTTTGGTTTAATGCATTTTTAGATGAAAGGGAAGGGAGAGCTTGCTCACTCTGTTCCTCCCACTGACTTGTTTTTTCAGTGCTTCCTCTGAAAGAGCGCGTTGCTATTAAACTGTATTATGTAGCATTAGGCATGAAATTCATCAAAGCAGTGTCTCAGTGGTGGTGATTTAAAGGGATAGTCTTTAAAAAGTTTATTTCTTGAAAACGGGGTTTGTTTGTCATAAAGACAAATGTTGCAAATAGTGATTGTATTTTATTATTACTATTATTAATAATAATAATAAATTTTTTTTTCTTTGCATGGGAAATGAATTTGACTCAGTCTAGTATTTAGAGTCAAATCACTCCAGTCTTTGCAATGCATTATGGGAACTGAAGTTGTGCCCAGTCAGTAGTCACAGAATTCATCTGAGCAGAGGACACCTGGAAATGTTGTGCGCTGTGTGGCCATAATGTAAAGAATTTAGAAGCCAGAGCTCTGATATGTGTCTGGGCTAGCATATTATTATTTGCAGTAGTGTCAGAAGACTTGGGCAATATGAACTGTGGCTCCTGCCTGCGATAGCTATTTCAATCACCAGCATCAGGTGTTTTTGAACTGTAACTAGATATAGAACAACACTGCAACTGTTTAATTTAACCTTTCATTCAATTCCTTGCTTGGCCTTACCCTAAAACAGTGTTTCTCAACCTTTTTATTGCCGTGACCCTTTGGTGCAATTCCCTGTGATTTGGCGACCCCCATCCATTAATTATTATTGGGCGACCCCATTCAAACCCTATATATCCAATGGTCTTAAGCGACCCCTGGCAAATCGTTATTCGACCCCCGATGGGGTCCCAACCCACAGGTTGAGAACCACTGCCCTAAGAGATGTAACTGTGGGCATGACAATAAAACAGAGCAAGCTTTTGCACATGTGTGTAACTACTTACCTTAAACATGGGTTTCTAAGTGTTCTTAGTTTCATGCACCATTTGCACTGGTATTTTAAACACTAAGGGGGTTGTTCTCAGAAGTGAATATTTGACTGTCGAATTCACAAGCGACTGATTCCCATTATAAAGTCACGACCGCGACAGTTTTTAAAGTTCCGGCTTTGACAACATTTCCTTTGTAAAGTTGCGACTGCGACAATATCTTCATTATGAAATTGTGACTGCGACAGTAGCAGTCTATTGCAACTGTCTTTAGCTGGTGAATTCAGACCTTTACATGACAATTCAGACTTTAGAGAATAACCCCCTAAGAAATTCATCAACGGGCAAATTTTACAGAGATCTAGTAACCTATAGCAACCAATCGGAATTGCTGACTGCTCAGTTTGGTTGCTGTGGGTTACTAGACCTCTGATTGCCACTGTAGATGAATTCCCCTGTTATTAAAGATGAATAAATAGACATAACTGTCACAAAAACGGATGCAATATACATCATATATAGACCTACAAGGACACAATATAAAAAGCCGCTATGGGCGAAATTTATTAAACTCAAAAAGGTTGGATTTTTTGATGGAAAAGTAGCCATACTTTACATTAGTACTTTGTCTACTTTTCCATCAAAAAATTCATTTGAAAAGTTTTGATCAGTAAAAATCAATCAAAAAATATCGATCAATATTTACCGATCGAACAGCGATTACAGGGAATAAACTCAAAAAGACTAAATCGACCATAAAACCATAAATTTCGCCCTACGAGTCCATTTTTTTAATGGTATCGCCATTTGATACCTATCCTCCAATATTTATTTTTTTTTTTTTTTTAAATAAAACGTTCTTTCAGTTTAAATAGTATACATTCCCCCCTATTGATCTGTACAGTCAGTCAACCAAACCTACCGTGTGGGAGCTGACCTAGAGTTTGTTTGCTGATTGCCACCTGTTGATGCTAATGAAATAGTGCAGAGATTATCATTAGAAGAAATTTAGTATAAAATAACTTTTAAATGAAGAATCTATCGGACATGGAAATCTAGAGAGAGAAATATAATTCTGTTCTAAATAGAGGAGATATTGGGTGCTAGTGATTAGTGACAGAGCCCTGTTACATACTGCCCAAACACTGTCCTCTGATTGACCCTAGTTGGGAAATGTTTTTCAGTCTGTTTTTGCTGATATTGCAACATGTCTGTTTCTCTCTTTAGTCTTTTATCATATGAGTATTGGGATTATTGGTACATAATATGGAATCTCTCTTACTGCAGTGTTGACAAATGCAGGGAGGTACTGTTATGGCTGTGAAGTTCATATCCTATCATCCTTAGCAGTTCAACAACTGATCAGCATAGATAGAATAGGCAATATAATGACAGTGGGGGGAAAAGTAAAGTAAAGTAAAATTTGAAAACACACATGTGTGACGGCCTCAATCAGTGCAGCGGTTTGTTCCTCTTTTGTGAAATAGTGTTGCTGCATTAGAGTTAGTTATTTTAGGGTTCCAGTTATACATTCGCACCAAAAATGAAAACAGCTTTGTTTATCTTCATATTATAATATGATTGCTTAGCTGAATGATTGCCATTGTCTGGCATGCCATATGTTGTGGAGCTACAACTGAGTTTCTGAGAGGGTCCTGGGAGTTGTAGTTATATATAGTGTTTTAACTATTTAGGGCATAGTATTAGCCAGTTTAAATGCCCTGTTAGGTAGTGTGCATTTAAACATTTTGTTACCTTATTTTTGTGTAACCCTTTATCATTTTTTTTGAGCTTGCTACTGACTATAATGTCATTGTTTGTTTGCATTTTAGAAGTCTTGTGATATTAATACAATAGTGTTAGAAAACAAGTTAAAGGAAACCCTGAAAGCCACATAAGCACAAAAACGATGTTTCCTATTATTGTTATCCAAGTACCAGAACTTTATGTTGAATGGGAAGGACATTGTCTCTCTTTATATGTGCCTAGCTACAGAAGTGAGTGCATACATTTTGATTGTGTGGATTGGAGGTACACTTCATAGACCTTGGTCGTACATGCAGTCATCCAAGGTTAGCAGTTTGACAGAACTCATTTATATGAATGAAAGCAAATATGTGGATAAGTGCTGCTCTGTTCATAATGTAAGGTGTGCCTCTCTTTCACCATTTAGTCACAACTGTTTTTTCTACAGACTGCAGTATACCACAGCACTTCCCATGGTAACAGGGCTAATTGTAGTGGCAGTGGTATTGTACAGTCTGTAGAAAAATGTATGATCATGATGAAAAACAAATACTCTGATGACAAAACCTTAAAAGCAAAACAGGCAATACAACCCCTTTAATGGTTATCCACCATGAAATATACAGGGGGTTATTGTCTAAAGTCCAAATTGATGCGTAAAGGTGTGAATTCGCCAGCTAAATATGGTCGCAATAGACTGCACATAAAGAAATCCATAATCTAGTCAGGCAATACAATACAACTGCATCTGCTCTGATGCTGCTGACTGAGGGCGACATCTAGAGCAACTCAGGCAGGATTTTGTCAAACAAGATTACAGCCCCAGAAATACAGATAACCAAATTAGAAAAGCCACCGCCATACCCAGAAATGAACTTCTGGTATACAAGCAGCCGCCAGAAAAAATCCAGATACCCCTTGTGGTCACCTACAATCCAAGTTAGAGGTCCTGTGCAAAACCATGGAGGAACTCCATCCCTTACTACATAGGGCTAAGAGATTACAAAAAATATTCACAGAACCCCCTCTCCTGGCATACAGACAACCGCCCAACCTGAAAACTTATTTTGCGGTGTGCACTTAGTATTACATCAATGGAACATTTCCATGTCGGCAAACATGATGTGCAACCTGCACATATGTTTACCCCACAGATAGGGTACCAATACCCCACCTACAATGTGAGCACAATGTTCAGGGAACATACACCAGGTTAGTAGATCCACAGGTATATCTGATCATGTGCAGGAAATGCCCTAATACAGGACTTTATGTTGGAGAAACAGGTCTAACGCTGCGCCAGCATACGAGAACACATAGATTCAATATCAGCAAAGGCCAAACAGACCTACCTGTGGCAGCACATTTTTGTAGCCATAACCACAGCATAGAGGACCTGAGAGTGTTAGTATTAAGGGGTAGCTTCTCTACTCATTGTGATGGGAAGGAATGGGAATTCAAATTTATGAAAAAATTCAACATCCTCCAGAATGGCCTTAACAAGGACAAAAGTTTTATGTGGAACTATGTCGATTAAATTTTACTGCAATTCCCTTCTCATCTCACTTAACCAGTTACAACAAAAGGAAAAGATACTCTGCATTTCAAAATCCACGGAGAGATTCTAATGATTCACACTTGACACCTATGAACTAAAGGCTTCATCAATCAACACTTTCACACACCAATAGTGTACCTGCAATTTGATGGATTATTTAATTGCATTATTGTAACTTCACATTTAAATAATTGTTCCACATTCCATATGGGTGTCAAATTTAATACATTTTATTGCACCGTACCAGTTTGTGACTCTGTAGTTTTACATTGTTGTTTAACCAGTTTGTTACTTTTTAGTTTGGATGTTAAATTGATTACATTTTATTGCCCTGTTCCAGTCTGAGATAGATATAGATATATATATATATATATATATATATATATATATATATATATATATAAATAACTTTTTTTTTTTTTTTAGTCAACTTTGATGTCA
>JAKJJM010000026.1:0-25649 GCA_021901965.1 Pipa carvalhoi
ATACAAGTATAATATCACAAGGATACATCACTTTAAGTGCCGGGTTGTGGTTGACACAAGAGGTTGGAGGTCCCTGCCCCATAGAGCTTACAATCTAAATATTGTACAAAGTACCCTAATTATTTTTTACCAGGACATATATTTACTTGCATCCCTCCGAGCTAAGGTACCAGCAGTGTTAAAGGACCAGTAAAAGTAACAAGTAAAGGAACAGTCATTTTTAGCAGTTATTTTTACATAGTACTTGTAATTAGGCTAAAATCTGTTTGCCCTTTTTTACTGACAGCCAAGAAAGTCTACTGATATATTCATAATATTTTACCAATATTATTAATTAACAAAAATGTCGCAGTTTTAATGGCTGTCAGGGAAGATAAGCTCGGTATACCTTGGCATAACATCCTGAGTGCTGTGAGGCTTATAATTGCCTCATGGCTTGTAAATATCCCTAAGGGTTCCAATTCTTTAGCACTCAGAGGGGTGTTTATTAACTAAAGTGAGAATTTGACTGTGGGAGTAAATTCTCATCACTTCGGGTGGCTACGCCCTGATTCTCTACTCCTTATTCGCTAAACAGCGGATTCCCATAGCAAATCCGTGACTGTAATGAAGTCGCGACTGCGACAGTAGCAGTCTGTTTGGTAGTGTGCGACCATTGGTAGCTGGCGAATTCACACCTTTATAAGACAATTCGGACTTTAGTCAATAACCCCCAGAATGTGTGGAGTTTATTCAGTGTCAGGCAGAAGTGCTGGGGCCCTTTAACCAGAAAAGATTTTCCCGTTGTCTCTTCATTCGCTTTTTGATATTTCCTTGTATCCTTCCTCATTTTGATCGAAAAACCCCCACCTGATTGACACTACCCTTTAGGAATAGGTTAATCGTGCACTCTTAAAACTCTAAACATGCCACATCAGGTAACAGGAACTAGTCAGAAAGATTTTTTTTGTTTTCTTTGAATGAAACAATTTAAAACAGTTGCAAAATAGGAAGAAAATAAATAAATAATGGAATGTTACAGTGTTTTGATGATGAACTCAAGAAGGTTGAAGTTCCCTTTAAGTACCGATGACCCTTTTATGTTTCATTAGCCTGAGGCCCCACCACATTTTAATAAGCCAGCTCTGATGTCCATCTCATTTTGCCTTTGTTGTCCTGTTCAAAGATACTTCTTGTCCTTTAAGTTTTACGCCTCTCCATTAATTCACTCACAGGACAGAGCGGTTTAGGGAAGTCAACGCTGGTGAACACTCTGTTTAAATCCAAAGTGATCCACAAGGCTCCTGGTACCGCCATCTCCAAGACGGTGGAACTGAACTCTGTCAGCCAAGGTGAGTTTGTACCTACCAACCGTAAGCGCTGCAGCTTTCTCATGAACGGATTCGTGCGACCCCCCAAAATGATGATTGTTTTTTTCCCCCTTTCTCACCGCAGTAATTGAAGAGAGGGGTATGGAGATGAGACTGACTGTAATTGACACGCCTGGATTTGGGGATCAAATCAACAATCAAAACTGGTAAATGAAAAACATATTTATGTTACTGTTTCCCCAAACCATGTGCGCACGCTTAATGTCAAGATGAACAGATGCCGCTCGGGCTGGAATCCATTACACGTGAAATGGTTATCCCTAAGAATGATATTATAGATGACTGGAGATTGCAGAGCTCATGCTACACCACACATGCTGTCAGGCCCAGATGAAAGTGAAGGAAGGGTTCAATATGTTGAATTCTAAACCAGATTAACTTTCATTCTTTTCCAATTGACAATCTCCTTATCCAGTTCCACACATCAGGATGGTCTGGAGGGGTCATACGGCTTATTGATCAGTGTGGTCAGTGGCTTACCTAGGAAGGCACTTTACAATTAAATCACACTGGTCCAGTACTTGCAGTCTGCTGTCCATTAGTGCATTAGGACTAGTGGGGAGCTCAAAGACTGTTGTTGGGAACTGGTCACACATACTACAGGTTAGTGGCTGTGGCCTAATTTACAAGGAATCACATTTTATTTTAGGTAGGTTTTTAAATCTTACAGTGCATGTATAATTTTATTTATAAAGCGCCACAGATTTACACAGCGCTGTACAATTCAGCAAAACAAATATAAGACAGACATGGGAAAAGTGGATTACACAATACAAGCAAGTAGCTTACAAGCATAAAGACAGACACTTTAAGTGCCAGGTTGTGGTTGACACAGGAGGTTGGAGGTCCCTGCATGAAGAGCTTACAATCTAAGTGGTAGGAGGACTACATACATAGACAGAAGGGTAATAAGAGCTGTAACAGTATGCTGGGACACTGGTCTATAAATACATACATTAATAAAATAGAGATAAATATATATACACGCACATCAAGCATAAATAGTTAATTAAGGATACAGTACAATATTTACATTATCAGTGAAGACAGCAGCTTAAGAATTGAAAAGGAGTTTGGGTTTCTATAATGCTTTTGATCTGCAAACTTTCCTTTGTGCTTGGTTCAGCTGATATAAGTAAAGCTTTCAGTAGAATACAGCAGTTTCATTTTTTTTTTTATAAATGTCCATTGTAACAGCCGAGTATAAATAATTTGTCAATAGTTATAAAACAATATAGATAATTTTCCAGAACAGCAAATCATTTTAATTACGATACTCATTTACGATACTCATTTACAATAATTCACCTCCAAAACAAACACGGTTTCCAGTTTATTAACCATTATTTGTTTTCATATTACTTCCTTAATTCCCTGGTTGCCATTTTTGACATCCCAAGCATGCAGCAAGTATTACAACTAGTTCTTTGTACGAAAACCCCTTGTTTTTTTTTTATAGCGCAGGGCAGCTTGCAACAATTGTACAATCTTAAAATGGTTACTGAAACTTTGTCCTGTATGGAAGATTCTCCAGTAGCAGGTAACATCAGCATGGCAATGATTCCAGAGACAAAGAAAATCTCAATTAGTTTATTTCAGCATAATGAAATATTTTTAAAAAATGACTTTATATCTTATTTAAACTGGTGGAAACTTATAAATATCCTCCATAGAGTACCTCTACTCTTCCAGTGACGAATTTAGAGGTCCATGGCGAGTAAGGGGCCATAAAATAGAAAATAATGCTGTGCTTTTCACCAAAAGTAAATGCAGTGTTGGATTGGTGAGACAGGGTCCATTGGAGCCCCCCCTCCACCCATCATTGAAAGGCCACGAGGTAGGAGAGGGCCCTACTGCTCCTGGGGCCCACCAAAGGATCCTCTGGTCCTCCACTGGGCAAGTCTGACCCTGGGTAAACACTAGTGTCATCCCTTACACAGAAGCTCGTTTGTGTAGGTATTGTAGAGTCCATGTTGCTTTCAGGTAGCTATAGTTTAACATCTGCTGTAGAGCTGCCCATTGAGCATTCCTGTACCATTAACAAACATAATGCCATTATAAGCATAAGAGAAGAAGGATGCTACCTTTCACTTTGTTTTTCTATCCAGACTGGAATCTTTCATCCGATATTAGAAAATCTCCATGCATATAAGTTGCCAAAGTATGGAGCCTGGGTGTAATCATTCTGCTGCACTGAAATAATAACCAGATGCTTTGGAGATATTCATCTTTTATTGCGTATTACTGATTTTCTCTTTCATTGTCCTCCAGCTGGGATCCCATCATTAAGTACGTTCACGAGCAGTATGAGAAATACTTAAGAGAGGAAATCCTTATCAACCGCAAGTGCCGTATCCCGGATTCTCGAATTCACTGCTGTATCTATTTCATTCCTCCGACTGGCCACTGGTAAGTCTTGTAACCACTTCTGCTATTCATTCTCTGGACATATTTTCAGACTGTCCGGATTTTTAAAGGGTTGGGTATTATCCAGAGATGTAAGCGGGAAAGTCAAACATACCATGGATTTAGTTGGCTAGGAAGGGTGCATGACCAAAGTAAGTACTCATTTTTAGAGGATAAATAGAGGTATGCTTCACTCAATAATGTTCAATCAAAGAGGACAACTGGAGATCTTCTAGGTAGCCAAATGTCAATGTCTTACTTTTCTTGTTGACTCTTCTACTTTTGATATTTGACCGAGTAATGGCAGAGTTTCAGAGTCCTAACATTTAGAGGAAGGTCTAAATATGAGATGTGATTTCTGTTTTATTTCTGGAACATCCATAACTTCGCTAGCCAGGATACAGCTGGGTCACATGACCATCATATGTGATTGGAAATTTACCTGGATTTTTCTATGGGGCTTCGGGGTTTCAGCCATAGGGAAATGATGACATTTTTTTGGTAGAAATTCAGCACTACACAATGGTTATCAGGGTAAATAATTGTCATTACTGCCCCTGCCAGCCTTTAAAATAATTTTACAAGAATGTTTTTAAAGGCTAACTTCAAAATCCCCCCCAAAAAAAACAATTAGAAACGATATAGGAAAAATAGAGTGTGAGGAACAAAGAAAATAAAAATTCAGATGAGATCTGTCATCCCAGCTGCCGAGAGAGAGAGACTGGTTAAAAAAAAAATAGTAGATTTGTATTGAAAAAGGATAATAATTAGCATATGGAATTATTAGAAATAGACATCAGTGACGTACTTGATTTATTACAGAGAACCACATGGGATGGAAAAGTATCTGGCAAATAAAAAAATTGGTTAGTGTTAATATCGGGGGAATTGCGTAACAAATAGGAAATATTAATTTAGCCCGAATGAAAAACAGACTTTAAGATGTCGTAAATAGAAACATATAATTCTGTAATTAAGTGAAAATAATGAATGTGATGGTCCGTGACCCCAGTAACCAGAAAAGAAGGTTGAACAGAAAAGCAAATCATATATTTTTTTTTTTTAACAAAACCCTAAAATAAATAAATGAATTAAAGACCTGTTTCAGATTATCTTGGATTTCTAACGTTTACTAAACATGCTAAATATTCATTTTAATACGAACAACCTCTTTAAGCAGTAAGTTAAGGTTTAGGATGTCATCCGGGGAAATTTATCAACAGGGGCAATCCTTTATAGAGGTCCAGTAACCCATCCCATCCACTCAGCTGTTACTATTCTCTGGAATAAAGAATTAAGGATAAATGAAGGACAATTTCTGATTGGTTGCTATAGTATAGGAGTAGGCAAACTTTGAAGAGGAGGGAGCCATTTCGCGCCTTCCTTCACCAGCAGTAAAAATTTTTGAGCCGCAAAGGGGTAGGAGCACACACTGCACATCGCATGACCTGCTGACGTCCAATCAAAAGGAGTGTCAGAGGTCATGGGTGGGACTAAGTAGGTGCGCCGTGAGCCACAACACAGGAGCTGAAGGGCCGCATATGGCTCCCGAGCCGCACTTTGCCTACCACTGCTATAGTAGGTTACTATACCTCTCTAAAGTGATGAATTTCCTTTATTGTCTTTCTATTCGCTCAGTGTCTGATTAATGTAACCTGGGTCCCTGGGAGGTACTCTGATCATGGGCTTTTTCCTACCCGAGCAGCACTCAGTGGCTGATGTGCACACTTCTGCAGTCAGTAAGCTGTGTGTGGCGCACAAATGTTTAATTAATTTTGGGGGGGAGGCATAACAGCAATTTAAATCATTAAATGTCCGCTCTTCTCTTGCAGGCTAAGACCTCTGGACTTAGAATTTATGAAAAGATTGGGCTGCATTGTTAATGTGGTTCCGGTCATTGCAAAAGCCGACACTCTCACCTTGGAGGAGAGGGAAGAGTTCAAACAGAGGGTGGGTGCCTTGCTTTTGCATTTTAAGTGCCCTGTAATTATCTTTACTTATTTTGGCTGCGATGTAGGTAGCAGACATACAACGTGCCCTCTGTGCAGGCATAAAATCCCTAGGTTGTTCTAGTACTTCCAGTAGACTAGTTGTGGGAATATGTACATACACCGTGCGTGTTTATATACAACCGGATGCAGACATTTGGAAGCATAAAGAAATGTCTTTGTGTTTGAAAGAACTTAAAATGATTAAAAAAATGTAAAACTCTCACTTGGCTTGGCATGGCATGGCGGTTGTTTGGCGCTTGTCGAAATGTTATTTTGGAAATTAAATTCATGAATTTTATTGCTTTCTGTCTGTTTTTATCTTTGCTGATAGCAGCCATGTTGTTAAACAGAGCTCTCCCAGTTGCTTTGTTTGCTATGGTTCTTTACATATTAATATATACAGAATATTCTGGAACTGTGCCCTAAAGCCCGTTTTTTAAAGCTCAGCAAGTGAACGTCATACTTTATGGGCACAATTTAGAATATTGGGAAGCACAGATTGAATTGATAAGTAAAAAAAATCTTTTAATGACTTTTAATTTTTTAAGAATGTTAAAAATATTCTTTTACGTCAAATACATCTTTTTTATGGAGTGGTGTTTGGTTTGTGTCACTGAATGTATGCGGTCACTATTAAAGTGGACCTGTTAGAGAAGCAGGGAGTAGTCATAGCTGAAAGCATTCAACTAAGGAGGTTATTGACTAAAGTGAGAATTTGACTGTGGAAGTGAATTCTCATCACTTCGGGTGGCTACACCCCGATTCTCTACTCCTTATTCACTAAACAGCGAATTCCTATAGTAAATCTACGACTGCGTAAGAATTCCCATAGTGAAGTCGCAACTGCATCCGTAGACGTCTTTTGTGTATGTGCGACCGTTAGCTGGCGAATTCCCCACATCGTAGAGTTTGCAGAATACCCAATTATGGGGAAGTAGCGAATTCACACCTTAATGCAACATTTCAGACTTTGATAAATAACTCCCTAAGACTTCAGTAGTTCAAGAATTCTCCCTGCTTCTTCAGAGCCCCAATTCCAAGCTCGAGTCAGAAGGGGTGCGGCTTAAGGGCAGCTGACAGTGTAGCTCCTCCAATCAGATCCCTCATAGATCACGATCCTGCAGGGATCTGCTAGAAGTCGCCCAAGAGGTGCTGAAAAGATACTTATTCCAATGGGTGACCCCATCTAACTGCATTGTCTTATCTAGATTTGGCTTACAGGGTGACACTACACACACCCATTTTGATGCAGTAAGTCACACCTAGTTAACATGCAATATGGCTGTTACCCTATTACAGGGGTGGGCAAATTATTCTTGTGTGGGGCCAGTTTAATCCTTTTCAACCATGCGGCGGGCCGGTAACATACCCAACGTGGTGAACCCTATCTTTCGCCATATTGCACTGCCCCACAACAAATCCCATTTCCCTGTTGTGGGACAGTGCAGTATGGGGAATGGGATTTGTTGTGGGACAGCACAGTATGGGGAATGGGGGGTGTTGTGGGGCAGCACAGTATGACAAAAGATAGGGTTCACAACGTTGGGTATGTTACCGGCCTGCCACATGGTTAAAAATTGTTAAACCAGCCCCATACAAGAAAACTTTACCCAACCCTGCACCACACTGTGCTGCCCCACAGCACCCCTCCAATTCTGTGCTGCCCACATAACCCCCCTTCCCACACTGTGCTGCCCCCACAACACACGTCCCACTCTGTGCTGCCCCCACAACTCCCCTCCCTACTCCATGCCTTCTGAAGGAGGTGGGGTGTTATCTTGATGCTCAACCCCCCTCTCTTTCTCCCTGTCCCTACCTACTGCTTCGGTGGGCCGGCTCTGTCTGCTGTAGCGCTTAGCTCTACAGCACTCCTCTCTCCCTCCCCCACTGCTTCCTGGTAACAGGAAGTTACATCATTGCTGGGGGCCGGGGGAGGGAGAGAGGAGCGCACTAGCGCTATGCACTACAGCAGACACAGACTGGCCACAGAAGAGGAAGGTAGGGAGCACCAAGATATGGCGATCCTCTCTCCAGCTCTGCCTTTAACTACAATGCTGGGGAGCGGACCGCTGTATGATAAGCGCTGTAAAAGAAGAGGTAAGCAGATGGGCCGGGCCAGAGATGGACGCAGTTGTCCACCACTATCCTATTATATATATGTTAATATTGCTCCTCGCACTTGGCTAGCTTAGAGCATGTATATCTCAGCAACTTATAGAATAAAAACAATTTTGTATGTTTTCCAGATAAGGAAGGATCTACAGTCTCATGGCATCAATGTTTACCCTCAGCCAGAGTTGGATGAAGACCCCGGGGAGGCATTGCTCAATGATAAAATCCGGGTAAGTCTCTATTTTCAAGCGCCCCAAAAAGAGTGATGTAATTGAATGATAATAGGTAAGGTTTCTGGATACAATTAGTGCAGTAAAATGAAGGAACCCATCTATAAAGTCCAACGGATGCCAGACAGGGCTTTATGCACCAATTTAAAATAATATCAGCAGACATAGAGGCACATAAATATATGCAGCACTTGTAAAAACGCTATCATTCTTGAATTTTATTGCTGTTCTGCTCCTATCTTAACTGATAGCAGCCATGTTGTTCTACAGACCTCCCCCAGTCCCATTATTTTCTAAAGAGCTTTACATAGTACATATTCAGGGAGTGTTGCCCCTAAAAGCCAATTACCTAAAGCTAAATGGCTAAATATCTTACTTTATAGATACTGTGTAGAATTACCGGAAGCACAGATTGAATATATAGTAATTATAAATGCATGTGAGGACTTTTCAGTTTTTTTGGCGTGACTGTTCTTTTAAATGGTAACTGATCCCCAAAATCTGGTTGCTATGTGTAGCGTATTAGAGAACGTGTAAACAGGTCTTACTACCCAGTCTACACAGTAGCAACCAGTCACATCCATACCTCCCACACCGTTAAACATTCCCTCCCTTCTCTCCCTCATCAGGAAAAAATTCCGTTTGCTGTTGTGGGAACAGACGAGCATCATCAGGTGAACGGGAGGAAGATCTTGGGCCGCAAGACCAAATGGGGAATCATAGAAGGTGAGGTTGTGTGCATCCGGGCCATGGCTTGCAATCGTAGGCTTTTACAGTGTTTAGAAGTCCCTGGTAATTCCACAGTAACAGCTGCAGACTCTGGATACATATGCATTAATGTGGACTATGAGATAAATGGCAAATAGCACGCGATACGCAAATACATAAACCAAGGCTGCTTCTTTATATCCTAACACCTGTCCATAAGATTTGGAAGGGTTTATCCCCCCCCCTTTTCTTGTCCATTAGCTGATCCTCTTTCATTTTTGGACACAAAGAGGAAGGGGAGGAGGTGGTGCATCTGTTATTCATCATGTAGGGATCTTGTAAGGCAGGTCATAGTAGGAGCAAGCGTTGATGGAAGCTTCCCAGCTGACTTTTTGACATCCTGTTCTACAAAGAGATATCTCCTCTCTTGTGCTAGAAGCCCCTCTACAAATATTATTAAACATATGCCATTCTCTAATGCAAAATATGTACATAGTAACTCATAAACTTATCATTTGCCCTGGTATAACATCTTTGATATTTTGACATGTCTTTTTTTGCTTTTGAATTTACGCAACACTCAAGTGTATATACACCACCGTATGGGAAACAGGCAAACAACTGAAGTACATTAACATACTTTATTTGGTATTGTACTGACCTATGTTATGGATTCTAGAAGTTAAACATCCCCCTTCCATTCTTTCTGTACCAAGCTACAGCTTAGGTTTCTCACATACGCCAATGGAAACATTCATTTGTATTGAAGTGCATGATTGGAGAATTGCTCGACCAGTAACATTTATAACATATAATGCACATATATGCCTTTATACATTAGTATGATTGGGAATCCCCATAAGGAATAACAGAATGTGTCTCTGGCCAACTGAAATAGAAATGTCTATTGGTTATCATTGTCCTGCTTAAGTTCATATTATTAACATGCATAGCAGCCTGCAGTGTTATAATTAATACAAATATCTGAGAAAAGGAGCATCTTCTGTTTTAACTAACATTTTATGTTAGAAGATTTATGTTGAGGAAGCCACTAGGGGGTGCCTATATATACATTGGGGTTTTTGATAATGCCCGACCCGTAAAGCAGTAGTTATTGATATCCTCTGCTCTCTGCATTGTTTTAATATTATCTCATGTTCACAATATTATCTTTCCAGTGGAAAACACTGCACACTGTGAATTCGCTAACCTCCGAGATCTGCTTATCCGGTAAGCCTTGCCTGCACCCAGTTCCACTGTGGTTGTCACTTGTATAAAATATTGGTTCGTTGTGGTGGCCAATCTTCATCTTCGAAATTTCCTGCTCTGATTTTTAGGATTTGATGGCAGTTCTTTATCACGGGGAAGGGGTAGAATTATTCCTGTTATTTCAAAGCGGTTGGTGCAAGAAATGAATATATTATTGTCTCATTTAAATGTCAGATAAACTGTAGAAAAAAGGTTTGGTTTGTGCTAGAAAAGAGAGGAAATCCTTATAAAAATACAGAACATAGCTTTGAAAAAGTTCAAGGGGCTTATTTATGAATTTATGAAATTCCAAGCAGTCGCATAAATAACCAAATTCGCATGTATTCGCCACTTCTCCTACTCTGCGATGTGGCAATTCACATCCAGTTCTGCGGTCACAGACTTACGGGGCTCTTTGCATCAGTTTGCGTACGTGTGACTTTCGCCTATTCAAAAAGCGTCAGACTGCGTCGAAATGGGGAATTCGCCAAGGCATACTCCTCTGAATTCACCACTTTGACGTCAACAGATCAAAGTAAAAAAAGTAGGGGGTTGACGACAGGGCTCCAGTGTGGCGTAAGGCGACTGTTTATTCAAAGGGGACAATAAAGAGTGTGACCAGGTGATGACATGAACTAGCCATAGGGTGATCACAAGGAATGTATTATTCATTTCATCCAGTTAGAGCATCTAGACAATCCTTAAAAACATGTCTCATGATGAAAAAAAAAGTTTGACATTCTACTGAGTAATGAATTGATTTTAAAATAATAAAACTAGTTCATTGCTTCTCCCCTGAGATGAGATGATCTGTAGTTTATTATTGTACTGTTTGTAATCAGGCCTTTGAAGAGCACAGTGCAATATACTTTATAGGGAGCATCGCAGTGGAGAATGGCCTAGCTCCGTGACTTTATCTAAATGTTTCCAGCGAAATAAAGTGTAGGAAACCTCTTAGATTAAACGAGGGGAGGAGACTCTTTCTTTTATTGAATATTGTGCCCAGTGACAATTCACCTCGTTTATGATCACTGTGTATGTTAAATAAGTCCAGGTTGACCGATTTGTTTAAGGTATGTTATCGTGTAGGAAATCAAGCTTTTAATTTTCTTCTCGCTGTTTTCCCCATGTAGATCCAACTTGCAGGATCTTAAAGATATCACCCACAACATCCACTACGAGACATACAGGGTCAGTCGACTGAATGAAAAGTTCCAGTGCAGCACATCACAGATGAAAGATCAGTCCATTTTGTGAGCCCCGTGCATGAATTCCAAGGCCGACATTGGGCCTCCTGATCGGATTTTATTTCTAGACAAACTCTACCGGCCGCCAGTCTATTCTATTCCACGGAGGAGATATTACCAAGACTTTTTAATTGTCCAGCCCAGCCGACAGTGATTCCCATCCACGGGACATGGTCTTGGACATGAACATGGTCTCTCTGCACTTCGGGCAAGTTAATTGCCTAAGCCAAACAAGTTCAACATTCAGATTAATAATTAGTTTATCCTTCAGCCCTGCTAATCCATAGACAGCCTTTCCTTACTTGTTCTAGTCTACTATTTTATGTCATTCTGTCCTACAAATAGACTAGCCCAGCGGTCGGCAAACCCCGGCTCTAGAGCCACATGTGGCTCTTTAGGTGCCGTGTTGTGGCTCTGAGCTGGAGGTATGACCCCTCCCTCCCGCCCATGCTTTCCGACGCTTAGCATTGTAAGCGTCGGAAGTCATGTGATCGGGATCGGCGCTCCGCCCCCTTTCCAGCTCCACAGTTAAGCAGCTCTGGAGGAGGAGGGAGCGAAACGGCTCCCTCCTCAATAGAGTTTGCCGACCGCTGGACTAGCCTACTGCCAAACAACCCCAGTAAATACACGACAAATATTCAGATGTATTTGCTAATGCTCTAAATGCTAGTCATCTGCTTCTTTACCCAACTGTCTGACAGCTAATATAGCCATCTATCCTATAGCCCATAATTGTATAAAATGCTCAACACCAGGGCCATATATGGTGCTGTAATTGACTTATATGCCGCCTTTGTACCTGAGATCTCCACCACCATCATTGTTATAGGATTTGTTCTACATCTCAAGTTTAAATCTTAAAGCTGGCCAATCCCACTGCCTACCTAACCTATATAGCTTGTGCCTGATACTGGTATTTGCATATTTATTCTCTTTCTGCATTCAGAGAGACAAGTAGATCATTTTTTAGAACAAACAGAGCAACTATTGTTTTAAAGAAATGATAGTATCTGTACTCCAAACAGGCACTACTCCACTTAACCGCTGACTGCAGATTTAAAGCAAACTATTAAAACAAAGGTCCAAGAAATGACAACCGCAATAAGGGGGTTATACTGTAAAGTCTAAATTGTATTGTAAAGGTATGAATTCGCCAGCTAAAGACAGTCGCAATAGACTGCTGCAGTCGCAAATTTATAATGAGAATATTTACATTGGAAATGTCAAAGCTGGAACTTTAACAAAATTGCCGCGATCGTGACTTTATAATGGGAATCCGCTGTCGTCGAATTCTCACTTTACAGCATTGACCCCCTTATTCTTTTTAAAGTAACTGAGTACATTTCTGTCTCTTATTCATTATTAAATCATTACGCGGTCTTTGTGTAAAGTACACCTACTATTTCGTCTGCTATCTCTAATGGCAGATCCCCTTGCAGAGAAAAATGGAATCCTTACCAGACCTAAGTCAGGGCATGCCTCTAATGTCCCATAATTACTAGTCACCCATATCTATTTGATGTTCAGGAATGAAACTATTGGGCCCGTAGGTGTAGATTCCAGAGTGGCAAGCAGTCAATTCAGATGGTAATAAGTAATTTAATACGATACGGTTACAAAGGTAATTTATTTCACTTTTGTGCTAGCTGACAGATGGGGCCAGGAATATTTTGTTGGGGGAGATTACATATTAATATCCATCCACATTCAAGGTTATTCATTTTCAAGTTATTTCTGAATTCTAAATTTTATATAAAAAAAAAAAAAGGCTTATCTAACCACTGCCATAAAATTTCCTCCCTCGGGCGAAAATTGCTGTCGGCCCACGCCGAACAATATTTCATATCCGCTATATTTTTTTAAATCTTAAAATGTATCTTTAGTTGGGTCTCGGATAACCAGTGTTTTGGTACTGGGAAGACCAGTATAAATCTGGCTTAAATCCTACAAAGACTGGAGTGGATGGATTTGACACATTTATTCAGCTGAGTTGATATAAAAAGTGTAATCTTCGGAGAGCCGGAGTATAATTAGTAAAAGAGAGAAAAATGTTTATATATAAATGTTATGTCACAGATTTTCAGATATTTTTAACAATGTATTATTAAATAAGACACATTTTCACCCTATGTTTTCTAAGTATATCGGGTCCATATTTTATGAAACTTTTTTTTTTGTATGAACTATAACTTTGGTGTTCCAGTGTCTGGAATACTTAATAAATAAACAGAATTTGAGACTTAACACTGTGTGTGGCTCCTTGTGTGTGATGGGAAGAAACTGCATCTTTCAGGGGGGCTTGTACTTTGTGGGGGTTATAGGCTAAAGAGAATGTGACTGTCGGAGTGAATTCTCATCACTTCGGGTGGCTACGTCCCGATTCTCTACTCCTTATTCACTAAACAGCGGATTCCCATAGCAAATCCACAACAACTGCATCAGTATTCCCATAGTAAAGCCACAACTGCTCCAGTACCTGTCTATTGTGTAGTGTGTGACCGTCATTAGCTGGTGAATTCACCACATCACAGAGTTTGCTGAATACCCCAATATGGGGAAGAGTCGAATTCACACCTTTACGTGACATTTTGCACTTTAGTCAATAACCCCTGGTATGTTTTTAGCTTTTGCAATGTTTGATTTGTCTATGTCGGGGGGGTATAAAAGAACAGTTGCAGCAAAAAATAAAATTGCCTCCGATGTATTTCTAGTTACTGTACATTTGGTCTGTGCTTCCAAACATTCTAGTGATATTTAACTTTAAAACTTGGACTTTCAGATGCACTTCCTCAGTATGTATTATTATCTAAAGCACCATAGAAAACATGGCTGCTAGGTAAAGATAAAATCAGACAGAAAACAACAACAAAAAATCATTCATTTAACTTTAAAGATAACATTTTTACTAGTGCTGTATTTGAAAAACTGCCATGGCCAACCCAAAATGAGCATTTTTATTTTGGGGTCCTTTAAAGGGGAATTGTAGTGCTAAATGATACTTACCTGATCGATCTAGCAGCAGTACACAAAGGGGGTTATTCTCTAAAGTCTGAATTGTCGTGTAAAGGTGTGAATTCGCCAGCTAAAGACAGTCGCAATAGACTGCAACTGTCGCAGTCGCAACTTTATAATGAGAATTTTGTCGCAGACGCGACTTTACAAAGGAAATGTCAAAGCTGGAACTTTAAAAAGATTGTTGCGGTCGTGATTTTATAATGGGAGAATTGACGCGGTCGCAACTTTATGATGGGAATCGACTTTTTGCGAATTCGACAGTTGAATTCTCATTTTAGAGAATAAACCCACAAAGTGTCTAGCTAGATCAGTATTCATCTGACTGTCCTCAGCCCAGGATCATCAGATGAATACATGGCAGATCTACACACTTCCGGGTCTATGTAAGGGACGTCGGTCCCTCACATAGACCTGCCCCTTTCCGAGTTTCGGCAAAATGAACAAACTGCTCATGCCCATATCAATCTGAGCACTTTTGTACTGCTGCTAGATCGATCAGGTAAGTATCATTTACCACTACAGTTCCCCTTTTAAGTGACCCACAAATAGTTACAAGGAAAGTTAAGGGGGAGGTAAAAAGAGCCTTTGGAATTCATCAACAGGGGCAAACCTTACAGAGATCTAGTAACTTATAGCAACCAATCAAATGTCGTCTTTTATTATTCTTGCTTCCTTCTACAAGAGAATGCCGATTGGTTGCTGTGGGTTACTAGACCACTGTAAACGATTGCCCCGTTGATGAATTTACCTCATAAAATAAGACCGCACTGGTAAACAACACAACAAACAAGTGATTCCCTATGCCTGTGCAAAAAGTACTGTACAAACATTTACAGATAATCGAAATAAACCAGAGGGCTGCCATATTGCAGGTAGTTAGCACATTGTGTCCCCTTTCATTTGTAATTTGATTGGGCGCTGTTCTCTTACGGGTTTTCATGCAAGAGTTTCCCACTTGCGTACATAATGTAGAGTTCTGCATTGGTTGTAGTCTGTGTACTTATTTCTCATAGGGTGAACAAAATCAGTGAATCATTAAACCTTCAGTAAATCTGGCGTCTTTCACAGAACTGAGCTGTATCTATGGACATTATGAAGAAAGAGGTGCACAGTTGACATTTGGTCGCCACATTTTCTATTCCTTTTTTCACTTTGACACATGATGAACGCTCGAATTGTTGCATTCTTGGGCAAATAGATGCTAAGTGGTGCATGAATACATGCCCAGTGTAATGTCAGGATCTGTGCTAGAATTCACCAGTTGGTAGAAAGTAACAATATACAGAAAATGCAAACTTGGCAAATTCGCCAGAATTCACACTTCTATGGAACGTTTTACACTTTGACATATCTTGCTGAATTGTACAGCGCTGTGTAAATTTGTGGCGCTTTATAAATAAAATTATACATACATACATATCTGCCCTAGATTCAGGTCTTGCGTTCATATGGTCTTGCTAGTTTCGGTTGCAGTTAGCGTTATGGCCACAAGTTGGCTCCAAATGACGTATAATCCACGTAGAAAAGTAGCACATTCAAGAACTAATTTTGAAAGCTGGAGCATTAGCGCAGCGGTCCCCAACCTTTTTTGGATCAGGGACCGGTTCCCCGATCCGGAATTGGTTTTGCGGACCGCTGGTAAGGTGGGCGGGGCAAAACACGCATTGACGGCCACGTGATGGTGACGCGCTACGTGTATGCGCATCACCATCAAGGCGGCCCAGTACAGAGAGGCCCGCGGATCGGCATTTGGGGAACCCTGCTTTAGAGGGTTTTATCCGGCAAAATTATTTAATCCGGCAAAATTAAAAAAGCACTCCGCGAATCCCTGTGTAACTTACCTTGCTCCAGCCACACTAGTGTATGATGCGCACGCACGCCGGAACGCTTCACATCACGTATTATGAAAATTTGTCCAGCGTATATACGCGACTCAAAGAATACGGCCAGATAGAAGAAGCAGCAAACGCTGAGGGAGCGTTCGCACTGTGTCGGGTAAGTACAATGGAAAAGGGTGTCTAGAAAATACACCGGCGCGCTTTCCTAAAATACGCTACTGCAATTACGCTAGTATGAACCAGGCCTTAATAAGCCCAAAAGCCTCAACCATGACTTCATTCTTTTAAAATAACTATTGAAACAATGTAATAAAATGATACAGTCTTATCTATATTTGCTATAGTAATATAACACATTTGTAGTAACGCGATATCGCACTGTACTTATCTAGTGCGCACAGAGAACTTAAGAAAAACAAAGGTCACTAGAAAAACAAAAAATAAACATAATGACAATGAGGCCTGTTAAAAGAATGATAGGCCGGTGTCATCGTATCCAGGAGATAATCAAGGTGGACATTGAGTCGGATAAGAACGCTGAGCTTCAGGTGTTATTCAAAGAGTAGAGGGCTGATTCAGCATGTATTAAAGGACCAGTAACATCAAAAATATAAAAGCTTTCATTTGTATTAGCACTGCAATTATTCAAATCACACCGATCCAAATGGGAATTTTTTTTGTCCTGCCCTGTAATGTTTATGGCTTTTTTTTAACCATTCATAGCTTGACATGGCTGGAACCAGAATGCCGACTGTCGTTTGTAGCGTCTGGATACGATAAATATTAGCGCAGGCCTAGGCAGGCAGGACCCCTCTTCTGTCACAATGAGGCTGTGTTTGCTCAGCCTTGTGGGAACAGAGGCTGAAATGAATGTTCTTTACCCAGAGAGCTGGAACTCTCCTGCTGTCTCTATGCTGCCGATGTCTTCTGTGCTTGACAACCGCTGCAAACTACTTCCGCTTCCTCTCTGCTTCGCAGACCAAGGGCCAGATTCCGAAAAGGTCGTAGTCCTGGGGAAATGCCTTTGCGAAGGCATTTCCCCGAAGTGCACGAGGCGCAGCCGCTCAAATATGCGCGGTCGCGCTTCATGTACTTCACAAACAGGCGAACAGAGTGGCCGCGTGAAATTTACAAAAGTTGTAAACGATTTTTTTGATTTTTTCACCTCTTTTCAAAATGGGCAAAAATGTCGAAAATTAAATATTCAACCTTTTCGTCCTCATTTTATGACCGTTTTCGTGGCAAAAAATGGTTGAAATCGGGGAAGAAGGTCCAAAACATCATTTTTAAACTTTTTGCCCCGTCGAAAAATTACCCTTTTGCCTGTTTTCACCATGAAAAACGGGCGAAAAAGTTGAAAACAATCACTTTCGACTTTTGTAAATTTCATCCCAAGTACAGTAGCAAAAACAGACAGCAGTGGCAGCGCTGGAGCTTTACAGTATGAGTATCTCCCTCTCACCCATTTGCTGGTTAAGCCCCTCGTCTGACTAAAAGAGCTGAATTAGCGAAGCGCAAGCTGCCTATTTAATGTGCCAGCCTATAGCTATAGCTGCCCTTTAATTAGGAGTTAACTAACTGCCTCTAAGGGCTAGATTTTCCAAGCACCGAAGGTCTCCGTATTTGCCTTTGCAAAGGCATTTGCACGAAGTGCATGAGGTGCGCCGCTGAAATAGTCGCGGACGCGCTTTGCGCACTTCGAGAACAGGCGAACAGAGTTTTGTCTACCGCTCTGTTCGCCTGTTCTTCAAGTGCATGAAGCACGTCCGTGACTATTTCAGCGGCGAGCCTCATGCACTTTGCGGAAGTGCCTTCACAAAGGCAAATACAGAGACCTTCAGCGCTTGGAAAATCTGGCCCTAAGTCATCATCTGCGTCCTGGAGTTTCAAGCACAGCTGCAGCCATAATAATGCATGGGACTGCCCTCTGGGGTCTGCGCCTACTCTCAATGAACAACAGGGTTGTTATCTACAATATCATTGGCCACAACAGTGACCACAGGGCAGAGGTTCCTCTGAAGGAAGTAAAAGCAGTCAGTAGCATCTTTCTGTCACAAACAGTCCTCTCAAGTGTTGCGGATTCCAGTCCAGTGTTTGGGGTCTTTTCCTGTTGTCCAGGGTCCCTTTCCCCTGTCCTTAGCGTGGTTCCCTGCTGTAAGGTTTGGAGGTATGCACACACCGCTTCCTATCCAGTAGCTATAGCTGTATACAGGGTTTATTATGCTATAGTATAAATCATGTAAGTGCTACCTACAGGCACTGAGCAGTGAAAGGGATTCTGTGAAAGATGTGGTACAAAGGGATGTGAATACGAGGCTGCGTAAGAGCTGAACCTGATATTTCTTGGCTTAAAATCATGCCAACACAGCAGCAGCTTGGGAAACTGTGGGATACACGTTGTCCCATTACCACTTTACTCAATCTTCCTGAATGATTAACTAAAATTACCAGAGCTGCACTCTGGCGGTAAGCCACAGATTGGGCACGCCTAATAGAAGCCTTAAAATTCCCAGAATCCTCTTTACCGCGGCATGTCAAAAATTCTTAGCACTGAGCTGCATGTATGTATACCCATACCACAGGAGTTACAGTATGTATGTATACCCATACCCACTGCTAATAGGCCTCCGATGCATTTCAAGTTACTATATATCCAATCTGTGCTTCTAAATATTCTAATTGTGACTAGAAAGTATGATATTTAGCTTTAAAAAAAAGAAGGGGGGGGCTCCTAATTATATATTAAATAGTAACTGGTGCTACTGTCCTTTTAAGTTAGCCACATGGGAAGTGTAGTTTAAAAGCATTACATGTGAAAACAAACTTTTTTGCGTGTGTGTGCACCTAATAAATATTCCTGCTTACATGGTAATTAAACTAACATGGTCACAACTAGATTGACTACAGTGAAGCACTGGAAGGGTTGATGATTAACTTTCTGTCCTTCACCGGATGCGTTCATGGGCACAGCACAAATATGGTGTGTCTCACATGTCATGAGAGCTTAGATAACACAGCAAGTGGGTGGTGATAAGCAGGGGGACTTGTCACGGATCAGTCTCACTGGCTGAAGAGTTTGATGCAGTATCCATAAGAAATATTAATATACAGTACCGGCAACTTACAGATTCCATCGGCCAGTTTGGTAATTTGGTTGGAAACTGATCGATCACTACAACCTGATTCACTTGCCTAATGTCGGGGGGGGGGGGGGGAAGTCAACCAATTACCCCAAAAAATCCCCCAAAAGACAAATTAGTAGTCAACCTCCAGGGGCCCAAATCTTTAAGGGGGTTATTTATCAAAGTGAGAATTTGACTGTCGGAGTGAAATCTCATCACTTTGGTGGCCACGCCCTGATTCTCTACCCCTTATTCACTAAACAGCGGATTCCCACAGTAAATCCACGACTGTGTCAATATTCCCCTAGTGAAGTCGTGACTGCATCAGTAAGAGTCTATTATGTAGTGTGCAACTGTCGTTAGCTGGGGAATTCGCCACATCACAGAGTTTGCTGAATACCCGATTATGAGGAAGTGGCGAATTCACACCTTACCAGACAATTCAGACTTTGATAAATAACCCCCTAAGTTGATTGTGATTTTGGGCAAAGACTTGGGTATACCACCATGTGTGGCCAATAGTGTAAGATTATTGTGCCCGGGGATGCATTAATATTTAAAAAATGAGAATTGGACCCAGTCACGCCCACGACCGCTGCAACCCTAATTGTTACACCACCGAAGACGCTAAGGGGCTTATTCATCAAAGTAAACTCTCGTCGCTTTAGGTTGCTACACTCCGTCACAAATTCTCTATTCCTTATTAACTAAGCGGCAGATTACTAAATGCATTTTTTGGCGTAGTTAGTCGGCCTTGCCATCGACCCCCTAATTCGGCACTTTGATCTGGCGAAGTCAAACAGGAAAATTCAGAGCAGTACCCCTTGCTGCTACTTGGACAGACTCCGACACTTGACAAATAGGTGAATTACCTGTGCACAGAAAGTGATGCGTAAAAGCTCCATAACTCCGCGACTGTTGTTAGCAACCGAATTGGTTGTGAATTCGCCACATTGCAAAGTTTGCTGAATATGCAAAGATTTACGCAACGGTTTGGACGATCGTGAATAAGCCCCTTAGCTCTGGATGATCCTTACAAGGTACCCTGCTGCTTACATGAACTAAAAACACACGAGAACCCAACTGCATTTTAAATGTGATTAAAAACCTGATTTACATTACCATTTTTTTTTCCTATGAAACCAAAAAGCAATGTAAATAGCACCAAGAAAAAATATTTTTAATAGAATGAATAGAATATGCCAATTCAAATGATAAATCTTTTCTTTCCGATGTTATTTGTCCCTCACATTTCTATGTGATTTACATAGCTTTATGATAAGCGGGTAAGTACGTCAATACCATATAACTGTGATCTATCTAAATTATCACATGATTATAGGTACAGTAGTAGGCTGTCAGATGCTAGAGAAAGGAAGAAAGGGAAGTATGCTATAACACTGTTTATCTACATCAAGTTATACATGTTCTACATGTTATTAATAGATTATTGGAAAGGCACACACATTTCACCACTGGGTGTAGGATTATAGTATTGACAACCCCGAGCAATAGTAATTTTGTATATGAGGCAGCAGGAATTACAAGACAAAGAGTTAGTCACACACTAGTTCCTTACTGGCAGGTAAACAGAGGCTCTGGGAGGGACATTCTCTAAATACTTTTTTCTGGGTGGAATCTAAAAACTCTGTGTATCAGAGTCCAGCTTTTCCAGCTGAAACAGGAGAGGGCTGGAAATTCACCGAAACGCCCTGAAAGCAAAGAGGAACTTGACCAACTGCAGACACATCCTACGCTGAAAGGTGTCCTAAGAGACTGAGCCTACTGCAGCTCTGATGAATATTGGTGTAAAACCTCGACATCAGGATATACTTCTTCCAGTAGCTGGTGATGCCGAAGAAAGACTAGGCAACAACACTAACTGGTCATTACTGGACTGAAGAAACCACATCAAGCAAAACCAAATTCAGATTTTTTTTTAAGGACGTTATTGAAGGCCATTTAAAATACCAATCCAGCGTTACCCGACTTATGGTCTATAGTTATTACTTCTAACTTTACAACTGCATTGGAAGTGCAGGTACCATCACTATCACTGCCCACTTCAGGACTAAAGGTACAACGGTCACCTTCAAGAGGCATCACTTTTCAGCTTCTGAAGTGAAGCACACCCACTGGCAAGGTCAGGTGTGAGGATAACAACTACCATATTCACTGGCAACGTGAGGTGTGAGGATAACACAACTACCATATTCACTGACAACGTGAGGTGTGAGGATAACACAACTACCATATTCACTGACAACGTGAGGTGTGAGGATAACACAACTACCATATTCACTGGCAACTTCAGGGTGAAGGCACCACTGCCACCAAGATTGACTAAAAGGAATATCTACGCAAACAAATTCTTTGCCATTGTCTGAACAGCTGCCTGCCGTTTTTAAATTATTTTAACTTAACCACCCTTTTTCAGAAATGGCCACTTTAGAGATGGATTACCGTTCCTTGATTTCACCTTTGGGGATATTGCGCTTTTTCCAAGTCTTCCTCTCCTGTACATCCTTTAGTTTGGTTGCCAGTGTTGGTGAGTACCACGGTGTCTATGGGGACTGGAGCATGGTTACATGGTGCCTCTGCTTTGCAGTGACTATCCTCATCATCCCTCTGGAGCTGACGGGACTTTGTCGCCGTATTCCCATCTCTTGGGAAGACTTTACCTCAGCTTTCTCTATGTTGGCTTCATTGATGCTTTTTACTACTTCAATCATGTACCCATCAGCCTTCTTAAAGGGCGTCTGTAGTGGTCACTCCTGCGCCTGTCGTGGAGCAGCCACAGCCACCTCCATTTTGTGTTTCTTTGCTTATGCCATAGAAGTAGGCCTCACACGAGCAAAGCCTGGGGAGATAAGTGGATTTCTCTCTACTGTGCCTGGCTTGTTAAAAGTCTTCCAATCCTATGTGGCCTGCATCATCTTTTCCCTTCTGCCAGGCACAATTTATTCATTCTTTGGTGGGCTTCAGTGGTGTGTCGCGGTATACTCCATCTGCTTTATCATCACCACCCTTATCATTTTCCTAACTATTGGGCGCCTTTTGGCAAGTTTACCCATTAGCTTTGAGAAGGTCCTCATTGGATACAACATCCTTTCTGTAGCGATGTACATCACCGTGGCTATTATTTGGCCTTATTACAATTTCCGAGACAATCTATTAAGACCCTATTGGGACAATGCTCTTGCAGTGACCTTTCTTACCTACATCAACCTAGTTGCGTACATTGTAGACTTAGCCTATTCCTTCAGGATGGTATTCTTTACTGTCCCGTCCTAGGTTCAACCATTAAAATGGACGACTTCACTGAAAAAAACTATGTTAGAGTCATGTTTTAACAAGTTCCCTAATGCCTTAATATTATATATTTTATATTTGAAACCATTACCATTTTACTAAACACCAGCAGGGAAATTGTTAGGGTTTCTCAGTTATGAAAAATGTAAAACTTCTGGTACATTTCTGTTAAAAAAACCCAGAAAGTGACAATGGGCAAGAGTTAAATATAGAAAAAGGCTAATGTGAGATATGATTAAGCATTTATCTATAATTTCATATGCAATAGGGTGACAAGTAAATGTTGAAGGGTGTTTGCCTTGGAATTAATGTTTATTTTGTTATTAGATAGGGTTACTGTAAGTTTGCAGTTCGATTTTTGTTTGTATTTTTGTACTAATTTACCTTTAAGTTGCCTCCTGGTTGTTAAGGTCTTTTAACCTAGCAACCAGCTGCTGAGCTAAGTACAGATTGTAAGAGCAAATTAAACATAAAAATAATGATCAATATAAAAATCAATCCTGACTTGATCTGACTGATTGCTGGTTGGGGGCGAGTGTCCTTGGGCAACGGCAAAAAGAAGTAAAACAAAGTTAAGTAATAAAACCATAAAAAAATAAAGGACAAAGGCCGCACTGCAAACTGTCTTACGATGTCACTTATCTACAACATACTTTAAAACCACCCCAAAAAGTATGGAAAAATTGCCCAGCAAATTACATGGAGAAAAAAAAAACAATTTGTTGATTTTAAGACTTGATTACACTCCGGCAATTTTGTGCAACTCAGAAGCTGCTACAAAATATAGTTACTGTTACTGGCATTTGGCCGCTACTTTCACTCAATGTATCTAGTAACTCAAACCTACTTAATGGCCAGTCAGACCTTTACGTTTTATTGTTATCTTATCTATCAGACTTATCGACAATAATGGATTAAATCCCGTATTAGTGTCCTTTTAATGCAGTTGCAGGTAAATTGCACAGTCCTGTTTACACTTGTTACCACGATTCTCTGGTTTCCCCAGTTAATCTTCCATTAATTTAACACCACGTGGAGTCATTTACAACTACCGAGGAACATTAAAATCACCTAAAATAACAACAACAAGTGGAAAAAAAGAAAAAAGGATTTCGCTGCAAGTTGTAGATTCTGAGAGGTCAGCTACAAAGTTGTCCGTGTGAATGAGTTTTAAAAGAAGTCCTTGTTACGCGGTAGAACATCAGATTGCACATAGGTTTAGTCGTTGTGTAATGCAGCCGGTTCGTTACTGCCAGGTAACTGCATTATACATTTAGAAAGTTTACAGAAAAATGTACATGGAGAAGAGATGAAATGAAGGAATGAAATATGGAATGGTACCGCAGAACACAGGTAGATGGAAGAGAAATTCTCCTATAAGGGGGTTATTGACTAAAGTGAGAATTCGACTGGCAGAGTGAATTTTCATCACTTCGGGTGGTTACGCCCTGATTCTCTACTCCTTATTCACTAAACAGCGGATTCCATAGTAAAGTCACAACCGCGTCACTATTCCCATAGTAAACAGTAGCCATCTAATTGGGCAGTGTGCGACCGTCGTTAGCTGACGAATTCACACCTTTAACCGACAATTCGGACTTTAGTCAATAACCGCCTCAATACAGACACTGTTTATACTTTTACCCATTTAAATAACATGATTATTATATTGTTCACAATGGGGGAAATGTACCAAGTGGCGTTATCGCAATGGGAAAAATAGGTGCTAAAAAAAACAGCTATTTATCATTAAAATTGCGCCTAATGATAACTTAGATTATTGCATAGAAATGTTAGCAATTTGCGTCCTTTTTTTACACTAATTATTGGTTAGCAATTTCCATACACAGACAGTAATTGCTAACGAAAATTTCTAACTTTTTTCACACAAACCAGACATCAGTGTAAAAAAAGGACACAAAATAGGAATCTCTAACATTTTTTACACAATGTACCTGCTTCTCTAACACCAGGGTTCAGGCAGGTGTTAATTTTACTTCTTAGAATTGGTCTTAAAATCATTCTAACCGTCATACATCAGTTGCGCCTGGTCTTAAACCCTGATTTTCACAAAAATAAAAAAACAGGCGCAGATGGTGCAAAATGGGCACAAAGCGAATGATAAATTGCTAATAAATGGACGCAAATTGCTACTAAATGGACACAAAGTATTTTGCGTCCATTGTGAACATTAACGCCACTTGATACATTTCCCCTAGTGTCTTTAAATGTTTTTTATTGAAATAAACCTTTAATGAATTCATATACTGTCAAAGGCATTTTGAGCAGAATGACAATAAACTGACTGCACTATGTAATGTATGTGTGTATAATTTTATTTATAAAAACGCCACGCGCTGTACAGCTCAATACAATGATTACACTTAGGCCAGATTTACTTTCAGTACAGCAGCATCTGTTGTGGAATGGTCAATTAGCTAAACCTTGGCAATCCCCAACAGCTAAAGGCAGGCAAAATCCAACAGAGGAATTCTAACTGGTCAGCTGGGTTTGTCCATATGTATGCACAATAAACTAGCAAACCCATACCTACTGTATTTAATATTCCCTATATTAAATAGAGAAACTGCACTTCAGCCGTGCTTGACTGGGCTTATTTATGTAAGTCTGAACATTTGTGTAAAAGTCTGAATTCACATTGATTTGACACTTCTCCATATTCAGATATTCAGCAAACCTGGACATTTACAGCGGTCACAGACTTACGCGGCTCTTCTCATCCCTTTGCGTCTGCACGGGTAATTTGTCTATTCATCAAGTGTAGGAATCTGCCAAACTAGCAAATTATGCAAAGTGCAATGCTCCACATTCACCAATTTTACATCACTAGATTAAAGTGGGGAATTAGGGCGTGGATGACAGGGCTCCAATGTGGCGTAAGGAGACTGTTCATTCAAAAGTGACAATAAAGACTGCGACCAAGTGACAACAGGGACAGGGAGACATAGAAAGGGATATAATATTCACTTATATACAGTTAGTGGGACATTGTGAGGATGAACTAGGGACAGGGAGACATAGAAAGGGAT
>JAKJJM010000042.1:0-10478 GCA_021901965.1 Pipa carvalhoi
CAATCGAGATCTTTCGCCCGAAAGTTTTGTAGCCATAGGACTTATGGCTACCTTTCAGGCGAAAGATCTCGATTGCGGAGAAGCGCAATCGAGATCCCCGCTAGGTGCTCTCGCGAGAATTCTTGGCCGAGAATTCTTGCGCGATTAAGCCCACAAAGACTCAATCGAGTCTTTACAGGCTTAATAACTTTCGCCTTTTCTGTGTCAGTGAAACAAAAAATGCACGATACAGAATCCGAAATAAAAACCGGAAACTCACACGTTTTTGTTTCACATTTATTATAATAGTGATGCAATTTGATGTCTCTATGCTTTTACTGAAAATTAATGGAAATGTAATATCAAAATCATTATTTTGTATTGATTTAAAAAAAGTGCATCATTGAGAACACAATTGCCTATGTACTAAGAGTCTTGCCTTGTCTAATGTTGTTTCTGCAGTTGTGTCGTATCCCATACCTGACATTTAAAGTGGCTGTTCATCTTAGCCTTAGTCTGTTTTATATTGATTCTGAATATATATATATATATATATATATATATATATATATATATATATATTTAACATCAGTATTTAAGGATCTTTTACAAATAGTTCCCATTTATTGATTCTATTTGGTTTTTTTTTTTGGTTTTTTTGTTTTTTAATCAGATTTTTTTTATTTTTTTATTATAATTGCCAGTTTGGAATTTAACCTGTCCGCCAGTTGCCAAGACTTCCTATTTCCCAAACAATCAGTGGTTTTAAGGACAGATAACCATAGGCTTATTTAAAAAAAAAAAAAAAAAAAAAGCAATGGAAATAATGTAATATATATAGTTAGGCAGAATGTACCACATAAAATGAAGACTGATTGCAAATTGCTTTTGATTAGTACCTTCTAAAATATTGTGTTTTTATACTTATATTTATGGTGAGCAGCCCTTTTAATGTTCTAGCATTACCTTGGTTACCCCTTTCCTGCATGTTTTGTGTATTTGTTTTTGTGGGTGAAATGCTCTCACTTGTCTTTTACTAGAATGGATAAACATACAGTGATATATGGTAGCACTGACACCTGATTGGATGACATTTGCCATGTGCTAAAAGGACTAATAAAAGCACACACATTCTAGTGTGCAATTTACTTCCATGAAACTACTAACCCAGTTTACTTTGCGTCTGTTTTCAAGACTCCCCCAGCTTATTAGCTTTAGTGCTGTCTTGTGTGAGTCCCTGAATGCAAAAAGTCTGTGTGAAAAAACCTATATGCCCCTAAAGACTATCTCAAGGGGACGCATGAGAGTTTATACAGGTTCCATTTTACTATTTATCCTATTGCTACAAAAGATCTAAACATTTGTATGGTGGCTAGGGAAGGTACAGACTTTATATAGAACACTCCTGCTTTCACTGAAAATTCATCTTTCTGACCGCCTCATTATTTATGGTACTAGCTGACACATTGTCACCTATTTGGTCCTTTTGGCCAGGGATAGCTGAGCTGTAAGAATATAATCTGTTTCCTATGGGATAAACCATCAGAGTGTAGCAAGTCAGAGTGTGGAAGCAGTTAACCTCACCCCCAGAGTCAAATTGGAATTTCAGGTTTAATGAAAAGCTTATAGAATTTTTGCATGTTGAGATGTTTTTATGCTAACTAAAGATACCAGGATTGCTTCACTCTATTGTGTTTGCACTTTGGTTCTCTAGACGCATGCACTAAAACTTCTTTTGACACTTGATTAACCAACTAATAGTCTTTTTTTATAAGCTTTAACACCACATTGCTCACCACATATTTAAAGGGTATAACAATTAGTCCGTATTTATCCTATACAAGTACACCTGATTACATTGCATTTTCCTCCCTCACTGTTTACAGGAGGTTATTCAGCATCAAACAAGAAATTCCATAGCGCCAAGATGTATAAATGTTTGCAGAGGTTTGAATCAAAGGAAGGCGACCACTACAGTTGGCTTCATAGAAGTGCAGCCTGTTTGTGTTAGCATACCTTGCTGCTTCCCCTAACCTCTCTTATGGGTGCTAATTTTCACTAACTGTTAACTAACATCTCTGTTTTTTCTCTTTTCATGCTTTCTGACTAAATGCACAGATACCTACGCATCTTCACTTCCAAAAGACTAACAAACAATTGTTGTAATAGTAACAAAGGGTTTTGCTACTGCCTTGGTTAAACCTTACACCTGCTGCTTAACGCTGGTGCCTTACAGACCCAAAGAATACGAAGTTAAGGCAACCATAGAGCATTCTTTTTGTTTTTTTAATTTTTGCCTTTTTAATATACAAACATGAAGCTTAACACCGAAGTGTGGTGCACAGTTTTGTTGCTGCCTGTCTATTTGTTGATGTTTGTGTACAGCACCCTGACATTCATACCATGGTATTTTCTTACCGATACAAAGAAGAGACTAGCAATGGCAAAACGAGTAAAAGCAAAACCAGTGACGGACAAGCCTGGTAGTCCATACCGGGCTATTAGCCATTTTGATTCACTGGCCACCATAGATATTCCTGGAGCTGACACACTTGACAAACTGTTTCAACATGCGGTGGCCAAGTTCGGAACCCAAGACTGTTTGGGCACAAGAGAGCTGCTAAGTGAGGAGAATGAGAAGCAACCCAATGGAAAAGTGTTTAAAAAGGTAATACATTTTTTTTTATTCTCTCTTAGTGCTAAACTTATGATTAGATCTTGCTCTCTCTGTCATCTCCTTGTGTTAATTCAGTGGTTAGTGACGTTAAAAAAGAACTGTGTACATAAGATACATACACGTATATTATCTTTGTGAAGGCACTTCTGGGTATAAATAAATAAGAAATATTTGTTTTTGGGAAGGGAAAGTCTTTTGAGGAAGGTAAAGAGCAATTTCATCCCCAGATGCAGCAATTACAACCCCATACCTCTGGCAATTGTTAGATGTGTTTCCAAACAGAACGTTGTAGTTATGTGTATTTTATACTCTGGTGATGTATTTAATTCCAATAGTTGGCCCAACAGATGAGTGAATTAACCAGTTTTATGGAGAGAGATACTCTGTATCCTGCTCTGTTGGTGGAGGTTCTGCCAATGAAATGTACATAAATCCAGTATCAGCAAGCTAGTTTTTAGCTCGAAACAACTATAGCTCACAGAGTTAGAAACAACCTTGGTTATAACTTTCTGGTCAGTGTCCTTCAATTGTGTCCGACTGGAGCATGCCCAAGGGACACAAATCTGGGGCAGACAGTAACTCTAGAAACTGGGGACTGTTGGCAAATGTGCTAGTTGTTCATTTGTTACATTCTTGTCGCTTTTATGAAAAACATTTGGCAGTGTAAAATTCAGATCATTTCAACTGTGCATGTACACAAATGATTACACTTCAAACAGATCATATATTTAGGGCATCAAAATTTGTTCTTCCCCCAAACAAACCGGTCTTTCCACTAAATTCAGGTATTGAAGGTTCCATGAATTGTTTAATGTTGGTGGCCTGTTCATTTGTAGCCTGTGCATTGGTTAAGAAAACATGAGTTTTCCTAGAAGTGTAGGGAAAGGGCAATCTGCCACGAAGCCCTGGAACAAAGACAAATGTGTATACTTCTAGCCAATGGCTGGTGAGGACGCGCAAGATAACTGGGAAGACAAAAAGGAAAACAAAACAATCCCTAGTGCAAAAACGTGATATATGGTAATGATAACCAGTCCAAGTGCAGGAGGTAATGTCAACCAAATAAAGATGCCAGTAGTAAAGATATCTGTGGTAGTCTCCAATCCGTGGCGCAAGCAAAGAAAAATATAAAAAAGCATGCTCCTATAATAAAAGGAATTTGTTATGTGAGCATGCTTTTTTTTATATTTTTCTCTTCTTTATATTACATTGTCATTTTCACACTTTTTTTTTTTTTTTCTTTGTTTATTCACATTACCATTGCACTTCCTCACCAGCCATTGGCTAGAAGTATACACATGAGTTTTCTTATGATTACTTAACATTATTACTTAAACATGAAAAGAGATGTGTTTTAAAAACAATAGCATTGTGTATTTGTGCCTTTTGCAGCTCATTTTGGGAGAATACAAATGGCTAAATTATGAAGAGGTTAGCTTGAAAGTCCATCATCTTGGAAGTGGGCTGTCTGCGCTAGGACTGAAACCAAAGAGCACCATTGCAATATTCTGTGAGACAAGAGCGGAATGGATGATCACTGCACAAGCATGTTTTAAATACAATTTTCCATGTAAGTGGGTTTGTCTGTGTGTTTTTTAATATTCTTTATTTGTTCTGTACACATTATGTTGACACAAAACTACCCATAGCAGTCTTCTCAGCACTGACTCACTCTTTTGTGAGGAAGGCCACATCCCAGTCTAAATTACCCATGTTAACTCTTGGCTGATAGGAGAATGTTAGAAAAGTGGACTGCTGCAATCAAAACTAAATAGTTATTGTTGTTCGTTCATTCATTTTAAGAAAAGCAGATTCGTTCTATGTAAAATAATCTATGTTTTGAAAACAAAAACTATTTTATAATACAAAACTAGGCAATGTACCATTTCAACAAGTCTCATTTATTGGGCTTGTAACGGACTGGTGTGCAGAATTACACTTTAATAAGGTGAAACCCTTAAAAGCCATCATCAAACTCATTGCAGTGTTTTTAGAGCATACCGCTCATGAAGCAAGTTAATATTACATCACTTAAATGTATGTGTAAAATGTTGCAACTAGCTCTTTTATCCCTGAGTCTTTGTAATGTTATCTGGATCGCACACTGCACAATCTGGCAAACCAGTGTAGTAATTTCTGACCAAATAGATCATCCATCACACAGGGTTTGAGGGTACAACAACAATTCCAACAGTTCAACAACTGTATCACAAATTCTCAAAACTACATCAAGTGATTTAATTTCTCCTGCTACTAGATTTTTGGCATACAAAAGAACAGATAAGTCACTATCTGTTATTTGTCTTTTTTTTTTTTGCTGCTTATTAAATGCTTCTAGAAATTTACTAATCCATCCTTTTTAATTTACAGCCAGTTTATTACAGAAGCTCAGTTTCTCTCTCCCCTGCTTCCTCTTTGTAGTTTAAAATCTTAAAGTGAAGTTAAAGTGAGAAGCTGGCATGAGTCAGTCAGCCTCTGACTAGCTAAATTAGCTTACCTTAACTTTAGGCTGCCAGAGTTCCCTGTTTAACACTGAAATGGGAAACTCTAGCAGTTCAGAGAGAAGGGGAGCTTTGGACCACTACCTCAGCCTTCTGACCAGGAACTGATATGTAAGGTATGCTGATAGGTTCAGTGTGGCTTACATATGCACAATACAGGCTTTGCCCATAGGCACTGCACATATGGGGAGGTGTACAAACTCCCTGCAGTGTTGAAACAAGCACAGCTGACTTGATTATTCCAAATAGATCAGCTGAAAATAATGTAGGTGAGAAAAGAGGGACTTCTAAAAACCACTGAAAATAAGTAAACATATACTTGGAAAACCTTCAACAGTGAACTGTTCCTTTTAAGGTAATTCTTTAATGTAGTTCTATGTAAAATAAATAATCTTTATGCAGCCACACTAAAGCATGAAGCCTTGCAGAATTTATATATTACCAAACCCTACCCTTAGAACATTGTGTACTTTCTTTTACTGATGCAAAGTGGTTTATTTAGTTTGTTTTTGGCTTAGGAATATTAGCAGTCTGGTAAAACCTTACAGTCTGGGCTAAACCTACTATACTGCTTGTAGAATTATTAGATAAAATAAATATGCTTGGAATTGTACATGGCCTGAAAAAATACAGTCCTAAGCTGGTTTTCAGATGCCTAGATAGGAATAATGTAAACATTTAGAAAAGAACAGCTGTCATCTCCATTTTACAGTACCGGTATATATACAGATATATATGTGTTGTTGCATTTGACCTTTATGCTTCTCTTTTTTAATGAAGAAGTTTCAGCTGTATGCTTTCCAAAGCCAACTTGATCTTGGTTTGGAATTTCAGGAACAGATCTTTGTGCTACATTTAAAACCAGTCACAATGCTCTACATAGTAACCATCCTCACCAATGCTTGCTTGATTATTATGCAACAGTAGTGTTGTATTACATGCTGTAACATTCTAACTGCTCTGATTACTTACTCCCCAAGTTTCTCACATTTAGTGGAAGATAAAATAATGTTGCAGCCTCCTCCTATATTGAAATCTAAAAAATACAGTGTTGAATTTTTTAAAGGGGGGGGGGGGATTTTATGATTTGTAAACTGTAGTAGATAGAATGGTATTTAAGACAGGATGCCACTGTCTATAGCCATCTGTCTATTTTAGTAAATTCATTTTGCTCAGACCAACTCCTGCTTATCTTCTAATTTTCATTCAGGTGCCTACTTTACTTTGTCTAACAGCCAAGTGTTTCTTATCTTTTATATACCCTTCTACAATATTTTAAGCCAATCCACCCTTCCCTATAAAGTGAATAGTACTGTTTTAATTGTAGAGGCTTCTTCATATTTCTGTATATCCAAAGTACAAAAGTTGCAAATGTATTTTTCACAGTGGTCACCTTATATGCAACCCTGGGGGAGGAAGCTGTAGCCTATGGCTTAAATGAATCTGGAGCCACTCATCTTGTCACCAGTGCTGAACTTTTGGAAACTAAGCTAAAGGTAGAAATAAATAATTCTGTCAACACTTCATTTAGAAATATCTTTCCATCTGCAGTACAGATGTATTCACCAGCCTTTTGTAATTACAGAATATTCTTTCACAAGTCTCTGCCCTTAAACATATTATATATGTTGAGAACAAAAGCATAAACAAAACAGGATATCCAGCAGACGTAGAGCTTCATAACATAGAAGCAGTGGAAGAGCTTGGAGCCAAACCAGAAAACTGTAAGTATGGCTGCATAATTCAAAATGGCAGCTAAATTTACTCTACAAGCTTAGATGGATTTTAAATGATCTGCTAATTCATAAGTCATTAAGTATTTCATGACTCCCTATATATATTGAGTGGCAAAGTTGATTTATTTTGTATTTTGAACAATCTGGCGTAAAGGTGGGTGGTATATTATTCTTGACCGTTCCAAACGGTCAAACGATGACAAATAAGTTAAAGGGATTACATACTATATTTTTAAGCTAGGGCCACAGTTTGGATCACTGTTCATTTTTTGCTCAGTAAAAGTGCAGCCTTCTGCTCTTGAAACACGACTCTAATAAATCCATATCAAAGTGGCAAGTTACAAGAATGGATCTCCACTTTCATTTGGAGATTTTCCACAATGCCCTTTTCTGAATAAGAATTTGATTATGCTCATGTAGACCTCTTTGTTTCAAGAAAAATGAATGTATAATTATATTTTTGTCCTAAGTGTTTTTTTTTTCCCAGTGAACAGACCACCAAGTCAACCCCAGCCCACAGATCTGGCAGTTGTTATGTATACCAGTGGATCTACTGGAAGACCCAAAGGAGTAATGATGATTCATAGCAACCTTATTGCCGGCATGGCTGGACAGTGTGAACTGATTCCAGGACTTGGGTACTTATTTTTTCCCTATTTCCTGTCCCCTCGACCATTGGAATAGGAACAAAGCATTATCAAAATAATTATATATATTTTTAAAAGACTTTTATTAGAAAGCATTCTGCATTTTTAGTAGTTCACATCATGGCTGAGGGGAAAGACAGATTGATTTAAATCACTTCTGCTTTATTTAAAATTCCCCAACAAGCTGATTGGCTAGACCTCCTTACTAGTACTGCTGTTTTGTCAGTCAGGGAAAGCATAAAAATATAATAGAAAATACACTAAGAATTAAATCTTTCATTTGTCTAGGGGTGATTCTATGTGGGTGGGATTTTATTACTTAACAATGCCTGTTTTTTCTCCAGTGCTGTTTTCTGCTTCTTGTTTTAGCAGTTTTCTTCCAGTGTTATGATCCCCTCCTCCAACATCGCCAAAGAGCCTAGGTACAAAAGCAGTATTAGGTGTTTGGGTTTGTGATGCTGGAACTGAACAAAAAGAAAATGGTTAGAACCAGAAGCAGGAGGTAGCACTGGAGAAGAGAGGCATTGTTAGGCGCTAAAATCCCACCCAAGTAGAATCACCCCTAGTCAAGTTCTTCTTTAAAAGCATTTAAACACAATACTAGGGCAGTATAGAAGTTGACATTGCTTTCTCACAGCCCTGGGGTTTGAGCTCCCTTCCAGCCAGTGTTGCATCTGCTCAGAGATTGTATGTACTTCCCATAATTTGATTGCAAGCACAAGTGAAAGATATAAGTGCACCTGTCGCCTCAAAACTTCAATACTAATTTAGGTTCTACTAATGAAATAAACAACTTAGTAAATATATATATTTTAAAAAATGTACCTTTATGCAACGTTTCTCTCTGTCATTTTTCGTCAGCCCAACTTTTCTTTCCTGAGTTGGGTTGGGCGGGGCTAAATGATTGACTTTACAGCTCCTCCAATCAAATCCCTGCTAGATTGTGATTTAAGGGATCTGATTGGAGGAGCTATAATGTCAATCATCATTTAGTCCCACCCAACCCGACAAGTACACTTTAAAGTGGACCTGTCAGGTCCATTTAAATTCATGTTTATAAGTAGCAGCAAGTAGTCTTAGCCAAATGCTTTTAGTTTTCAGCTAAGACTGTAGAAATACAAGCAAACTCCCTGCTATATTTATGTCCCAATGCCAAACTTGGAGTGGATGAGGCTAAAGGGAAAACTGACATGGCTTACTAGCAGAAATCTGATTGGAGCAGTTATGTCTGTATTCCCTGTAGCCACGCCCCTCCATCTCAAGCTTGGAGTCAGAAAAGAAGCAAGGAGTTTGCTTCTATTTCTTAGCTGAATTGTTTTTTAAAAAAACAATTTTTTTTTTAAGTGGACCTTTAACATATTTTTTTCCAAGTGATGTCTGTTATGCCAATGCTATTTAAATAAAAAAAAGTGTCTATTAAAGCCCTATTTAGTAATTCAATTTGCCAGCTGTTTTTGTAGCACCAACTTTTCTGGACATGTATTGCCACAAGAAAACAGAGTATAGTACATCAGTGTTCACTGTGCTGTGGAACTGGCTTTATTTATATGTGACCAAACTATTCTTGACTAAATATAGACTCATTATTGTTCATTCCTCCCAGAAAACTTTCTGCTCTCTGACTTAAATTCTAAAAAAGGAACTGGTACTTTTTGTACTGTGAATAGGAGATGATTTCATTGTTGCTTTTTTAATGGCACAACATTCCTGTATTACTTATGTCTGTGATGCAGAGCTGACGGTCTAACAGAAAAGATAGCTTGCTGTCGTATATAGTGCTGTAAACAAACCATTGCCTTCGGGGATGGCACAAAGGCAGGAAATTACACTTTTAGGCTATTTCAACACTAGTGATCCACATAGGCTGCATGCAAAGTTCTATCAAGCTACAAATTCTTGTGTAGCTTGCTTCTGGATTTTTCCCTTTCTGTGCAGAAAGCCCCCAGGGACCTGAACCACTACTGATAGATTTGTATGTAGTGTACCAATGGAATAAATATTCCGATGAGGGAGTGTCCAGATTGTTTCTCAGTGTTTACTCTCCAGATCAGTGGTGCAAGGTTTGCAGGCAAATCACTACACTTTTAGGGGCTTATTTATGAAAGTGCAAATGTGACTGTTGCATGACTTCGATAGCCGCTAATTTGCTAATCCTTACTCGCTAAGCATTCCCTTAATGAAGAAGCGAATAGCATCAGACACTATTTCTAGCATAGTGCGGCATAGTCAGTCTTAGTGGTAGGATGCATATTGATGCGAATTCCACCAGTGAAGTGCAGTGACATAATCTTCACAATGCCCCACTAACTGTATTCAGTTAATCCCTTTCTATGTTCATGTTGTCACTTTATTATCACTTTTTAAATCAACAGTCTCCTTATGCCACACCAGAGCCCTGCCATTACCCTTCTTCTTCACCACTTTGATCTGGCAAAGCCAAACTGGCAAATTCAACACTGCTTTGCCTTGCAGAATTCGCTACTTTGACAGACTCGGACACTTGATTAGCAAATTAATTATGTGTGCATGAACACAAAATAATGCAAAGAGCTCCTTAAGCTCACTGTCATTGTAAGCATCTGAATTGAATGCAAATCCACCACATCGCAATGTTTGATGCATAAGCAGAGTTGGAGAAGTGACGATAGATGTAACTTCGAATAGAAACTACATGTGATATTTTCTTCCCAGTAAATTTGGGATGTACATGAATATGGAATGTTCCAATTTATCTACTAAGGATAAGCCTTAGTAGACCCAGGATGTGAATATTTATACTAGAATCAGGCACAGCTTTGTGTGTTTACTTTAAATTTGTTGAATTTTCTCTGAAAAAGCAGAAAATACGAGCAGTATTTAGTAAATATCCGTGTTACCGTGTTTCCCCGAAAGTAAGACAGTGTCTTACATTCTTTTTACCTCCAAAAGTCCCACTATG
>JAKJJM010000066.1:0-14650 GCA_021901965.1 Pipa carvalhoi
CCTTAGTAAAAGTGTTCACTCTCCTGCTGGAGGGGAGGTTCCACCCAGAGTGATATTGTGTGAGTTAAAGGGTACCTGGGGGTAGGAGACCTCTAGGTGTGCCCAAGGACAAAGGTTGTCCTGTAGAGCTATCGTTATAGCTGGGGTCCTGAGAAAGTGAAGACATTCCTGGGGTAGACATTCCTAGGAGGATGTTACAGGAAGGAATCCTATGGAAGAAGACTGGCCCTAGCTTAGAAGTAAGTGTAAGGGATAGTTACTGTTATAGGGTGCAATAGTGCGTGTCAGAGCAGATGCTAGGAGAACAACAGCTCAAAGTCGCAACAGGAGTAAGTGAAGGGGTAGCCCCAGAGAGTAAGGTGGACATCCTGCTCTCAGTCAGGGTCCTGAGGTCAGGGCTAAGGCTTCCCTATGTTCCTGTGGTGCTGCTGAGGTCATATGCTGTACTGCTGAGTTATATGGAGAGAGACAAATGGCTGCTGCCGGATAAAGACTGTGGTTTCCAGTATCAGACGCTGCTGAGAGGTGACCAGAGCATTGGTACCGGTGTTGTGAGTAAAACAACTGTTTTTGTTATGACTTTTTTTCTAAGTATTAAATGTGACATGAATTGTGCTTAAAGGAAAATGGCTGCATAACTGTCTGCTTGGGTGCTAAAGGGGTGGTTGCTGCTATACTTAGGGGTTTCACTGGCTAAAACATGCTACCTGCTCCACAACTATTTGACTAGATTCCTACAAAACAAAAAATAAAATAAGAAAATAAATAGTATAGAAATAACTATGTGGATTGTTTGCAGATAGTACAGCATCGTTTAATACAGTATTTGCAACTAGCCTGCAAGAGGAGGATTCTGTTTTTTAAATCAATATGAAATTGTTTTACAAAGGCTAAACTGTGGAATACTTTACTTAGTGAAATCACTTAGGCCTTAAAGATGTTAATCATATTACTTTTTAATATACAAAGATCTGTTGCTCAGACCAGAGAGAATGTATAATTGAATGCATGAAGGCTATAGCTTTTAACACAGACAAGAAACAGATTCCTTCAGCACTCCTTTAATTCTAAAGAATATGCAAACTATTATACCTTTTCGGTGCAAATAGAAATGCCTAATCCTTTTTACCAAATAAGATATTTTAGTTATACAGCTTGTACCAGACATGCAGAAATTGACATATCCCTTCACAGAACCAGAGCCAAGTGTCAATCTTTTAGAAAACTAGACAATTTTTTTTGTGTAGATCTTAAGAATTTTAGTTCATTTTAGCTCTAAACAGAGTAAATTATAGTAATACCTTCTTTTGCATAAACACAATACATAGTAAGCATGATAATAATTATAGCTTTGTAGGTTAATAATGAATATAAAAATATTAGCGATTCCATATACACATTTGTATTAGGATTACCATCTTTTAAACTTAAGCAGTGTTAGACAATTGTTTTCTGTGAGAATAGAATGATAAATTGTCTTTTGCTTTTTCTAAATAGGATCAACAGCTAAAATAAAATAGCAAAAATTTCACATCAAACTACTTACCTATTGTATCATATATGAACTGATCTTGAGTAATAGCTAATGGAGCTGGAGCACTTATTGACAACACTGCCTTCAGTACGGTCAGTCTGCTTCTTACACAAAACTGGATGTGTAAAGGATTAAATATTATATGAAATACAATACATTACATAAAAAACAAAAAAATTACCTTTGATTTCAAGAACAAACAAAACAAACAAGTGTTTTTTTATTTTTTATTTTTTAGCAAGCATGCATGTTCCATCAGGATTGGTTATTAGTCTGCAAATTGTTCTTAATATATTTTTAATGTATTTTCCTTCTGAATATACATTTTCAGGTCTGCACATTAAATTACAAGTATACACTTTTAGAATTTAACCTACACATTTGTTAAGTATTCAGTCAAAAAGAACCCTCACTAATGAAGCCAACAAATGTATGTTAAAATAATTACTTTATATCACGTTACATGCTCTCATTTTAAAAAATGCCTTCTGATATTTACACAGCACCTTTAAGCTTCATTATACTTTATTTTATACTTCTATCAGGGCTAATAATTTGCAACAGTTGAGTGTTTTGGCACTGAGGATCATACAACAGCCTACAGAGAGGACATGGCAAAGGGAATCAAGGTTAGTTCCGGATTATATTCAGTAAAATTGGGAAGCAGTGATATAATGACCCAGGTGGAATTTTGAAGGTTTAGTTAAGCATAGTTTTCGACCACTGCATTAATGGGAGCAAGTCTTTGGTGTAATCAGCTCACTTGTAAAGCTTTAATTACCACCAAAGTTCAATTTTTCTTTATCTTCTGGAAAAATAATAAAGGTAGCATTTTTTGGCTGTACTGTCTTTAAAACATTCAAGCCTCCTCTAATGAACTAAGGAAGTACGAGAAAACCATAAAAGCTAGAATCACTAGGTCATACATAAGGGGGATATTTTTAATGTACTAGCCACTTTATTTAAAATGTTGAGAATGCTTATATTATGATAATCATGTTATTGTGCTTTTCCCTAGTTTCAATAAAGGCAATACCACTTTGCACAAGGTGGCCTAAATTTTTAGCCACAATACCCTGTAATGTGCAAATTAATAATATGTTATGTTTATAGAGTGGAAAGGAAATATCTACTGGCTTTGTTATATTGTGCAGTTATCATTCAGAAAAGACACAAAAAGGACATCTAATGGTAATGCCATCAGTAGGATTTGTCTTCAATGCATTTCTCACTGTAACAAAAAGGGCATTTCCTATAATGGATATCAGTAACAGAATTTTAAATGAGAACCTAAAGGATATAGCAAATGGCACTTGACCAAAAATTCTATCTGTATGTGTTTTCTAGATTGTGTCACCATTACAACAACCTTTCCCTAATGTCAATGGCAAACAATAAAGGTAAAATCACCGCTTCTTTCATCACAAAAAACAGAGTAAAAATCTACAGCCCTTTCTATCATTTGACATCAGAATTTGATTTCCAAAAGCAATTTCCATTGAAATAGTTGTGGAACAATACTAATATGTTTACTATGTGTTTTTACTACAATGTTATTATGCCCAAAGTTTTAACAAAAATGTGCAGAGAATTTAAGTGGAATGTTACACTGCAAAATATAGCCAGCCCCTTCTTCCTCTCTTAAATCTATTTTTCTCCCTAATGAGGTCCTACTGTCCATCATAGTTATATGTAATAATTCTTCAACAGGCAAGACTACAGCATTTTAAATTAACGGTGTGCTGCAGTTCCTGTTCCCTACTTGTAAAAACTGGGTAAATATAACTGAGAACGAAGCACTGTTTAGGATATAGAATTAGTAAATTGTACTTACAAAACAACTTTCTGTGATTGAACTTCTCAAGAACCACTCTCAGAAAGAGTAGCTTCAAAAGTGCAACTCCAAAAGACAAAAAAGAGGGAAAAGATAAGGGAGTATGCAGGGTCATCAAAAATAAAAAAAAATTGCAAGAAATTGCACTTCACTTTTATAGTAACAAGTTAAACACAAGCATTTGGTTATAAATGGGTGACCCCTTTTTACTCTAACGCATTTCACTCTAATAAATTTGTTTACACACAATCATGTGCTTGTAACAGGGTGATACCTTTTATTCCAAAGCATTTCTCTCTCATAAATTGGCTTGTTCAAGGAGCTGTCGCATTTTTTAAACTACTGTTTCTGAAAGTGGTTATTTAGAAATTCAATCAATGAAGGTGTTCTCTCAGTGCAATTTACTAATTCTATATCACCTAAATAGTGCTTCACTATAAGTGGTTTTATTTCTGTCCTTGAAAGGGGAAGCACAGCAACTCTGATTCCTTGTATTTGAAGACTGGAGCATTGCATAACACCAATGGGGGGTGTCCATGATGGTCCTGGTTTCAGAGGGTGGCATTCACCAGTTTTTTCTTAAAAAATGTAGTTAAATTAAAAACTTCCCAAAACTTTCTGGTTTCAAGTACAATTCAGTTTATAAATATTTCAATATAGAAATAATCATAACAATAATGTTTATGTTAATGTTAACTTCTGTTATGGTGAAAGAATGTACAAGGTGTAAATCCAGGCATAAATGATTAATAGTGATAAGAGGGGATTATTACTTGTTAAAAGGCATTTATGTGTGTGATCAGATGATGAAAAAGTTTTACAGTAGAGTACAATCATATCTACTAATGTTTCAATAAGGAATACATCTCAGCTGACTGTTTAGATATATTGTTTCATTTTTCAGAGATTTAGGCCATCAATTTACATGATTTAGTTGTTAATGTGCAGTGCAAACACAATAAGCTTTTTTTCTTGTTGTTGACAGCAGACCCCCAAATTTCCAAAGCACTATTTTATGAACTACGCAAGTGAGAATTATGTTATACCTTTACTGTGACAGAAGGTATGACCTCTGATTCCACATCACTGTCAACAGCTTGCTGTTAAAAAAAAAAAAAAAAAATTAGTAATGACAAAAAAGCAGAATTAAAATACAAAAATATAGACAAATCGTGCATAAAAAAAAATACTGTATGGAGCAGACTGCTAGTTTACTAGCAGTGAGTACTTATTTGTAAATACATAAAGTACATCTTTTGTGAGGGCGTGTAAAGTAAATCTAGTTCCAGGCTACTGATTATCCTGCAAACTGTCCAATTTTCTGATGTATTCCGCAAATAAGCTTTTCTACAATGCATTCACAATTGCAATCATACTTGCCCTTACTAAAGCAAGCAAGCTTAAACTCTAAACACCCAGCAGGTTGCAGTCCTTTTTTGGAGTGTAGCTACAGAGGGATTTAAAGATTCTTAAAAACAAAATTAATTTACATGATCCCTGCGACAAACACACTGGCTCTCAAAAGTAATGAAAAAATAATCCACTAAATAGTTCCTCTTATTTTATAATATAACACCATTATTAATAAATACATGGGAGAATGACTGTGAACATTACTACACATTAAATTCTTTAGAACTACACATATTTAACTGTTCATTTTTTAATTTCTCTGAGCTAAGGGTGTGGCTTATAAAGCACAAGTTGTCCACTAAAAACGTTCAGTCCTTACCACAATTAAAAATTAAATTTTTTTACTGAACTGCAGTGCATTAATAAAATAGATCACTGTTAGATACCAGAAAAATATAAAACATTAATTTATCAAACTATCCCCTAAGTATGCTACATTAAGTGAAAAGGAGAATGATAATGTTGGTTTGCATCTTGTTGCTGTAATGAAGCAACCTGGCACAGAGTAATTGCTTAGCGTTGTTAGGAAAATTACAGAAATGGCATATTATAGCAATTTAACCAAAAATAGATGTATGGAAGCAAACTGATGTCATCTTCACATTGATCTGTTTAAAGGAGAAAATGTCACCATAATTTTCTTTTTCTACATGAATGACAAAATATTGCCAATATGTATGAATCACAAAATAGTTTTTACATTTATTTTAATGGTAGATAAATACTGGCTTGTGTTGGCACTTTGTTGCATATTTTTAAAGGCTTTTGTGCAAACTGTCAGCACCATACTTACAGAAATCCTGCAGTAATCCCAGAGTTTGCAAATTTCATTTGGTCAAGTCAAATCTGCACATACATAACAGTACTCCATGTGTTGAAGTGACAGTTCACTAAGAACACCCTAAATGTCCACTAATTTACATGAAATAAATGCAAAGTGGTGCATAAAAATATTGTCAACATACTGTTGAGTACTGCAAGAATACACCACACTGATGAAAATAACAATCTTTTCTGAACATGCAAAGTTGTTAAGTGTCTAACTGTAAATTACCACAACTACAGGACAGTCGCACTTTGGTAGATATTCCCCCATGGAAACCCAAAATTAATCCAGAGAGCATATGTCCTTCTGGATTCCTTTACTTTGGGCAGACAAGGATTTGGATGTGCATATGACATTACATATGATAGAATGGTCATGTTTCCTGTAGTTGTTATTTTACAGCACTAACATTTCACCAATGATTAAAATAAAAAAAAAAAAACTTCACTATTTGGACAAAGACCAAGACAGTTTTGCTATGACAGCAAAAACTCACAGATATGGAATCAAGATCAGGTAATACAGTTGCCACTAATGTCACATCATCATCCTTTTCAATCTTTGGCAAAATATCTGCAATAAAAATCACTGACTGTTAAACACAGGAAACAAATTCACGTAAAATACGTTAAGGAATCAATAAATAGTTCCTTTTGTTTATTATGTAACATAAAATATATAAATTCAACATACCTTTAAATATACTAAACCTCAGAACCTAAAATAATTTTTAAAAAACTAACTTATAAAGTAAAGTATATATTTAACTGCCATAAAAAAAATCTTTTATGTGAATAAGGCACATGATTTACTAAACACAGTAGACTAGTGAAATGCTTGTATATTTGAAAATAATTCCTTACTTTTTAGCATTTCTGTAAAGTACTTAAAAGAGCTAGAACTAGATGTCGGAAGAACAGTAAATCCTCTCTGTAATTGTCAAGGGCCAAGACAGTATAAGTAATATACTGTTGGTAACTGGTTGCAGAGCTATTGGAAAGTAACACTCTTAAATCTTAAGTTTATATAAAAACAAACAGCTATTTTCCTAATAGTAACTAGTAGGATTCTGTCAAGTTACAAAGTTACACTGTGTATTACATAAAGGAAGAAAACATATCAGCAAACGGGCAGCAAAGGGAACAAAGAAGTAATTCATACTCAGTAGGTTGTGTCAACATATAAAGATTTAACCAAGCCTTCTATTATAAACTCATTTTTTAGCAGTTAATAATTCTGGAATAGTAAATACCATTTTCAAAAATTTGGCATTCAGGAATATATTTAAAAGGTGAATTTTGAAGGAAATGATTTCTTGCAAAACTATAGCCACTTTAAAAAAAAAAAAAAAAAGCTAGGTCCCTACAGAATAATCTAAGGGTGACTGACTTGTCTGCCCCACCTCCATCTATATTAGGGTAAATGGGTTGATAAACTGGGGGAACAGTTATCTTTAGACAGCATTTTTTCCTATCACATATGCGGTGGGATAATGTGAAATAAAGAGATGCTAGAGACCCCATGTCCAAGCCATGCACAGGGAAATGGAGGAGCCTATGCAGCAGCATAAAAGAGTATGGGGCTTATTCATTAACCCTTTCAGTGCCAGACGATCAGTAATTTTTTTCACCACATTTTGCCAAGCAGTTTTTAAGTATTTTGCTCTGTATGTGTTTAACTAAGATTTTTGCACAGAAAGCAATGTGATTTCTAGGAAAATTATATATCTTTTTTTCAGCAGACATTGGGCTTTTAATTGAAAGGTATTGTTTGCAATTTTTTCTTTGCTTGCTTATTATTTTGGGTAAAATCTGTGCAAAAAACTACAAAAATTATATTTTCTTTAAGTTGGTGTCTATATTTTTATAGAAAAAGTTAATTTCTCAGGGAAACCAATAGTAATTGTAAAAGCCCTGTTCCTCCCAATCACAGCAATACCAGATATGTCTTGCTAAACACCCTTTCCTGCCCAGTAGACACTCCTAATTGAAATGAGTGCATTACTATTTTAATTATTAGTATTTTAGAAAAAAAATAACATGCACACCTTGCAGTTTTTCTCAAGAAACAGCCCTTTACCTTGTAAATACCCACCACAAAGTATATACTTTTTGAAAGTACACACCATCACCTATTCAGGCATACCGGGCTTGTTGCCATAGATACAGATTTGTGGACACAAGCACTCAAGACATTCAATAGTTTTTGTCGATCTTCAGAACAAAATGTTAAAAATGCAGGGTCAAAACAGCATTTCTTTCACATATCAAAGTGAATCTCCAAAAATTATACAAAATTTGAAAGAGCAATGCCTCCAGAACACAACGATACCGAATATGTGTAGGTTCACGCAAAGGTATGGTTGCCAAACACCCCAAAGTGAAGAATGCGAACAAGGATATTTTTGACTGAAATCTGACTGTTGCAGCCCAAGTGCCCACCTTGCAATTTTTTAGGCTAAACAACCCTTTACCTTGAGAATACCCCAACAAAGTATATATCCACCGAAAGTACACATCTTCAGCTATCTAGGCGTACCAGGCATGTTGCTATGGACGCAAGCCCCCTTGAAATAAGCAGATTTGCTATAAAACTGATAAAAATGCAGAGCAAAAACATATTAACGTCAAACCCCAAAAATCATACTAAATCTGAAAAAGCAATGCCTCCTGAACACAATAATACCCAATACGTGTAGGTGCGCACAAAGGTATGGTTGCTAAACACCCCAGAGTGAAGCATGCGTGGAAGGTTAATTTTCACTGAAAATCTGCTTAGAGCAGCAAAAAAACCTTTTACCTTTTGTGAACACCCCCAACAAAGTATATATTTTCTAAAGGAAAACCCCCTCAGCTATTTAGGCGTACCCCGCTCATTGCCATGGGCATAGATTTGTGGATACAAGCCCCCATGAAATTCGCAGGTTTGCTGAAAAATTAATAAAAATGCAGGTTCAAAACAGCATTTCTTTCACATAATAAATTGAAGCCCCAAACAACAAACTAAATTGGAAAGAGCAATGCCTCATGAACAGAAAGATACCAAATATGTGTAGGTGTGCGCAAAGGTATGGTTGCCAAAAACCCCAAAGAGAATCATGCGTACAAGGTAATTTTTACTGAAAATCTGAGTACTGCAGCAAAACCACACTTTATCTTGCGAATACCCACAATAAAGTAAATATCCTCCATAGGTATACCCCCCTCAACTATCTAGGTGTACCAGGTTTGTTGCTGTTGATGCAAGACCCTGTCAAATTGCTAGTTTCTGCCAATTTGCTGAAAAAATTGACAAAAATGCAGAATAAAAAGTAATTTCATTCACATATCAATTTGAAATCCCCCCCAAAAATACTACATCTAAAAGAGCAATGCCTGCTGAGAAATAAGGTACCCAATATATGTAGGTGCACACAAAGGTAAGATTGCCAAACACTCTAAAGCTTGCACACAAGGGTGTTTTTGACTGAATATCTGAGTGCTGAAGCCCAAGTGCCCAACTTGCAATTTTTCAGGCAAAACAACTCTTTTCTTTGGGAATACCCCTAACAAAGCATATATCCACCAAAACAGAACAAAATCCTGAACAGAACAATACCCAATATGCATAGGCGTGTGCAAAGGTAAGATTGTCAAACAACCCAAAGTGAAGCATGCTCGCAAGAGTATATCTGACTGAACATCTAACCGCTGCAGCTCAAGTGACAAATAAAAACAGCATTTCATTCACATATCTGCATGGGGCAATCAAGAGGATCTGTGGAGAAATCCTAGAGATCTGTGGTGAATCAGTAGGTTGGTGGGGCAATCATTGGATTTGTGGAGCAATAGGTGGCTATGCAGGGCAATCAGGGGACCTGTGAAGAAGTTGCCAGCTGTGCAGAAGAATTGTCAGCTGTGTGGAGCAACCGGCAGATGCATGAAGCAATCAAAGATACCTGCAGAGGAACCTGTGGCTCTACAAGGCAATTGGTGAGCAATCAGCAGTTGTGCAGGGCAATCAGGGGTATCGGGGAGGCAATAAGTGGCTGTGGGAAGAAATCAGGGGGACCTCCGGGTCTGTGGGTCAATTAGTGGTTCTAGAAAGCAATCAACAGCAGTGTGGAGTGATCAGCAGATGTTGGGAGGAATCAGGGGGACCTGTGGAGCAAGCGGCAATTGTGCAGGGCAATAAGATGAACCTGTGGAACAATCAGGGGGACCTGGGGAGGAGTTGCCAACTTTGCAGAAGAATTGGCAAAAGTGTGGAGGAACCAGCAGCTGCATGGGACAATCAGAGAGACCAGTGGAGGAGCATGTGGCTCTGCAGGCAATCGAGAGATCTGCAAAGCAATCAGTGACCGTTCAGGGCATTAAGGGGTCCCTGTGGAGCAAGTGGCAGCTGTGCAGGGCAATCAGGGGTACTTGTGGAACAAGCTTCAGCTGTGCAGTGCAATCAAGGGGACCTGTGAAGCAATCGGCGGCTGTGCAGGGCAATCAACAGGACCTGTGGCGCAATCTGCTGCTGTGAAGAGGAATTGTCAAAGGTGAGGAGGAACCTGCAGCTGAGCGGGACATACAGGGGGACCTGTGGAGCAATTGGCGGTTGTGTGGAGCAATCGGGGATCTGTGAATGAAATGCATCTGTGAAGAGCAATCAGGGGGACCTGTGGAGTAATCAGTGGCTATGCAGGGTAATCAAAAGGACCTTTGGAACAATCAGGGGGACCTGTGGAGAGTTGCCAACTGTGCAGAAAAATTGGTAACTGTGTGGAGTAACCGGTGCCTACATGGGACAATCAGAGAGACCTGTGGCTCTGCAGTCAATCGAGAGATCTGGGAAGCAATCAGTGGCTGTGTGAGGAAATAAAGCTTACCTGTGGAGCAATCACTGGTTGTGTGGACCAATCATGGGATCTGTGGAGCAATCGCTGGATGTGCAGGCCAATCAGCGGAACTTGTGGAGCAGTTGGAAGCTGTGCAGGGCATACAGGGGGACATGTGGAGCAACCAGTGGCTATGTGAGGCAATCAGGCATGCCTGTGAAGTAAATGCAGCTGTGCAGGGCAATCAGGGGGACCTGTCGAGCAATCAATAGTTATGCAGAGCAATCAGGGATCTGTGAAGGAAATGCGGCTGTGCAGAGGAATTGACAACAGTGTGATGGAACCAGCAGCTGTGTAGGGAAATCAAGGAGACATGCAAAGGAATATGTGGCTCTATGGGCCAATTGGGGGATTTGGGGGGCAATCAGCAACTGTGCAATGGCAATCAAAGGGATCTGTGGAGGAACCTGTAGCTCTGCAGTGCAATCAGCGGCTCCACAGAATAATCCATGGCTGTGCAACGCCATCAGGGGGATCTGAGGGGCAGTTGGTGGCTGTGAAGAGGAGTTGTCAAAAGTGTGGAGGAACCTGCAGCTGAGCGGGGCAATCGGGGATCTGTGAAGGAAATGCATCTGTGTGGGGAAATCAGGGAGGCCTGTGGAGCTATTGCTGGTTGTGCAGAGCAATCAGGGGGACGTACAGTGCAATTGCTGGCTGTGTGAGGCAATCTGTGGAACAATCTGCAGCTGTGCGGGGCAATCAGGGGGAACTGTGAAAGAAATGCAGCTATGTAGAGGAATTGGCAACAGTGGGGCAACCTGGGACTTTTGTGGGTCAAGACGCTGCTCTGCGGGGCAAGTGGTGCCTCTGTGGGGCAATCTAGGGCTGTGGGGGGGGGGCAATCTGGGGCACAGGGTTATTTGTGGAGTCAATGGGGGAGTTGTGGGGCTACTGGAGGGTTTGGTGGACTAAGGGGCAGTTAGAGTTGATTTTTTATAATCAGAAGGAGGGGCAAGTTTGGGCTGTGGGGGGCAATCTGGAGCCACTGGGGGGATATGTGGAGCAACTGGGGAGGTTGAGGGGTCACTGGGGGGTTGTGGGGCTATTGGGGGGCTTGGGGCAGTGGAGAATATTTTATTATAAGGAATATTGGGTTACATTGGTGACTTTGAGGGGGATTGGAGGATCGGGAAGTTCATCGGTATCAGTGGTGGCCATGGGAGGGGTCGGGGGGCCTTATATAAAATGTATTTTCTACTTACAGGCAGAGTTTGGCAGCACGTGCTGCGGCTGCTGGCACCCAAATGAGGAAAAGGAACCCAGAAACGCTGATCTCATGCGCTCCCGGGTTCTTATTGGCTCCTATGACCGATCGGATCACGGGAGCCCTCGACTGACCACAAAGGGAGACTGTCAGGACTCCCTCCGTGGTAGTACAAGCACTCCACCGGCAAAAAATCCTGCCGGTGGAGCGCTGATCCCTCTTAAAGAGGAAGACGTGATGATCACATTGTTGGTCTCCATCGGATGGAGATGCAACAACGTGGCTGTCACATCTGCCTTGTCCAAAGGATTTATAGCATTCAAATGTCTTCCCACAGAGCTTATATATCATACCATAGCACGAGTTCTATACTTAGTATGTGACTGTCAGAGAAAGAAGAGGCATATCTAAAACAGTAAAATGGATGCTTTATACTCATTCAAGAGCTCATAACTAAATCAGACCTCTGTGTTTTAAGTTTTGTGTTCTTATCTATCAGACTTATTGATTTAATGAGGGAATAAGCATAAAGTATAGTTCTTCTTTAAATGGACAAATACCTGTTCAAGGCTGAACAATTTCTTTAACTCTGATATTTGCGCTCAGTCTCTCCCACCAGCTTATATCGAAGTTTCCAAAGATGCGTTAATATATTATTTCCCAGATGCCAAACATTCATCTACTTTTTGCGATTTGAAAGCAGATCTGTGTTTTATTTACTAATGTTAAATTTCATAAATGTTTTGGTGTTTCGCTATCTAGAAATCAATTTCCACCACTGACTAAGCAATCTTTTAAAACACTAGGGAATTGATGAATTGTTAGATATATCTTTAGTACCGATTTTTTGCTCCATAAGACGCACCTGAGCATAAGATGCACCTAGGGTTTTAAGGAGGAAAATAAGAAAAAAAAAATATTCTGAACTAAATTCCCTCCCTCCCATGCCTGCTTGCCCTCCTTCCCTCCCTCACTCTCCTGCCTGCCTGCCTGTCCTCCCTCCATCCCTCCCTCTTATACACAGGCAGGCAGCTTTTGGAGTACTTACCTTCCTCCGGGTAATGTACTAGCAAGTCACCTCCTGTCAGCGAATCTCCCGATTCAAGCAAGGTGAGCCGTGCTCCGTCAGCGCCTTCTGCTCCCCTCTGCTCTGTTCACCATGGATTTGGCTGCTACTAGCGCATTGCAGTGTACAGTAATATGTAAGTAAGTAAATTAAGTATTTTTTGGATAACTTTGTTCCTTAAGTAAGTATTAATTTTAAAAATTGGATTATACGTTTTCTTTGCCTAATGTTACATTTTATTTAAGATAAAAAAAACATTCAGTGTGACATATGTATGCAATAACAGGAGGACCAAACAGTAGTGCATACCTTGTATTTTTGTAGATTCCTTGATAATTCTTTGAAGCACTTTCATTTCTTTGTCAAGTTCCTCATAATTTATCTCCCTAGATTCCACTTTAGGAGCCTGAAATAGATTGGGGTCTGTGCCAAAGTAGGAACACTGTAGTTGTCCATTTTCACTAAGTGTCACTATGACGCCTTTAAGGTCCCTGTTTAAGAATACCAAAGGGAATATGAGAAAAATAACCTGAAAAACATGCTTTTGCTGTACTTTTTACTTTAACAACAAAATGATAAATAAATGTAAAAAAAAAAAATATGGGTTTTGTTATTTTTTTTTCTTTCAATATTTAATAGTGACCCAGTAAATCCACATTTGCAAGGTTCAACCAGATACTGACAAGAGATTTGACTAAATACCAAACTAAAACTAATTTTCATATAAAAATCTGACAGAAGTTCTATTCAATGACAAAAATAATCTACAATTGACGACATTTTTACTTTACAGATTAAAACACATGGCAATAAAGGTTCAGATTTGTTTCCAAACCCAGCCAGTGGATCTTTTAGTTCTCTTACTGGTTTACAATATTATTCAACATGTCAAACTATCTACTTCCAAAGAATTTGAGTAAAATCTGATTGGGACAAAATGCTCCTAAATCCTGAATTCAGGGTGGAATTAGATCAAATCTCTTTACTTTGTAAGGTCTTTCCCTAATAGTAACCTTTTCTTAAAAAAGTAAGAAGGCAATTCTAAACTATAGCTGAAGAGTATATGTATATAGTATGCTTGGTTGCAGGATCCCACAGGGTGGCTTGGAGTTTGTGAAGTTTTGATTGATCTATGACCTAATTCCCTTCACACTGTTCCCAATCCATATATTAGTAGTAATATAACAAACCTTTAATTAGTATAAATTTCATCTAAAATTAAGCCAATAAAATCCTTTCACCTTTATAGGTTAATTTGTGGAAATAAAGAAGAACTTAAATCTAAATGTACAGTAGCCCTATGAGGCTAATGAGCAATGCCAATGAAGTTTCCACCTCTGTGGCTCTATATTTTTCTGTATTAAAGGCACTGCACATGCTTATAATATTGAAACCAAATAAATTATGCATAAATACTGGATTATTTTCAAATTAAACAATTATATCTCCATTTAGGGGTTTTTCTTTTGTATACCAGCAAACACCTTTAATATATTCAATGCTAAAGGGATGATTATTAAATGGCTTAGATGTATACTGGACTGGATTCTCTGCAGCCCTGCAGAGAGAAGTTGAACTAAATTATTATTGAAGTTTGCATTTCCAGAAATCAATCACAGAATTGTGAGCTCACAGGCAAAAAGTTGCGTCTCCTAAATGCACCCCTGTAACTGTACCCTGGATTTACATTATAATATAATTAATTAAAATTCCTTTATACCACCATTCGGGTTTGACCAAAACAAAAAGGTTCTGCCAAGGTCATGCTTATACTATATTAGTTGCAACAAGACAACAAGTGCAAGTTTCCAAACTTTAAAGTGGACCTATCACCTCCAAACAACATTAGCTTATAAAATAGAGATAGTCTATAGGAACATTTTTGTAATACACTTCCATTAAAAAAAAA
>JAKJJM010000114.1:0-11151 GCA_021901965.1 Pipa carvalhoi
AGTCAAAAAACAAAATCCTCTATTATAAAACTTCCCTGGCACTAGATGGGAAGTGTTCACTTTAATGGGCAATCGAGAAGCTTACCTTCAAGAACGATGGCATTGTAATAGCTATCGCTATAGCTGTGAAGCTGCGCTCTGGCTCCCCCTCCTGACCATCACCGGTGGTGAATAGCGGCGTCAACGTCATCTTGTCTACTGCAGACATGCGCAGTGATGATTTCACCGCTCAGTTCACCCAATGGTGAGCGGTGAAATCATCACTGCGCATGTCTGCAGTAGTCATGATGATGTTGATGCCGCTCCACTCCACCGATGGTGGACAGGAGCTCTGTTCGTCAAGTGCGTGAAGAGCGTCCGCAACAATGTCAGCTGCGTGCATCATGCAGTTTGTAAAAACGAATGCGACTGGCCACATTCGGACCTTCGAGAATCTGGCCCTAACTAGGGGAAGGGAATCTTGGATGTTAAACATAGTAACATAGTTTATAAGTCCATCCAGTTCAGCCAATAACAGTTCAGCCTGTTGTCCTGGGCACTATTTGCCTAGGTGCCCAGTTTAGGACACTGTATTGGACACTAAAGTACTGGAATGTGCTGCATTACATTAGGCAGCGTAATCTCAACCAAAAATATTTTTTTAACATCCTCCATCTAGACCCTTTATGTTTGTGTTAATGTTAGCTCTTACATTTAGTAGATTAATCACGACTGAAGCAAATAAACTGTATTCTGCCATGGGTTTAGATAATTAATATTGATTCAGCAGTATACTAGTCCCATGAGTGGACTTTAGTTTTATACTCTTCTAATAGTAACCTTGTAAGTATTATATAGCTATAAGTCATTGTACTATGAACTGCTATTAAGGTACACACACAGTGCATAAAAGTAAAGCAAGAAATAAAATGTCTTTGGGATCTATTGGCTCAACATTCTAGGCTCTGACTGGAAGATTGTAAGATTACACTATAAATGAAATAAATGTCACATCTATTAGATTCTATCAAAAGTTAATTAAATTCTGAAATCCTCAGGACATCTTCAAAATATTTTCTTTTTATGAAATGCTGCACTGTGCTGTGGTTCTTTGACTAGACAATATGCAACCAATGAAAGGTAAAAATACAAGCATTTATTCTATAGAAACAGATAAAAACCTTTCCTTAAAACATAATTATGATGTAATGCCAGGATCATACATTGCTTAGGGGTGGAGCGACCGCTGCTACTGGGCCTATGGGAGGGAAGGATGCAGAGTTAGCCCCAACTGCTGGATACAGTCAATTTCCTAAAAAATATATAGTTTGCAGTGACCCCAGTGCAGAGTTTATAGTGTGACTCATAATGGTGTATGTCTGCCTTCAATGCTGAGGGCATTATCATAATATGCAAACTATATAAAATACCCACAATGCAAGAAAATTAACTTAGAAGTGAACTGCACAACAGCATATAAACCAATACAACAGTGTATGCAGCAACCATCCTTGCAGACATTTCTCACCCAGAGAGTTAGGTTGTGAAATACTTTTATTATTATCTTTCATAACTTGCATGTTTGGATAATGGGTATGCCTGACAGGAAAACTACAGTAATGTCTGTGCAGCCTACACCATTTGGGAGTTTGTCTGTTGGACACTCAAAACAGGTCTTCAGAAAGGTTGCTTCACTTGTTGCCCTTCACCATTCAAAGACTCCTCTCCGATGCTGGCTGGAGTGGTAATAGTAACAGTACAGCTATACCCCCACATGTTTGGTGGTGCTGCTTTCTATTAGGTACATTCTCTGATCTTTACATAGTGACATAGTTTATAAGGCTGAAAAAATACACAAGTTCATCCAGTTTAGCCTATTTTCCTGCAATGTTGATCCAGAGGAAGGCAAAAAAACAAAAACCCATGAGTCAAGAGCCAATTATCATTTGTAAATAGTTAAATTAAATTTGTCACTGGGATATATGTTTTGAACTTGACACTGGGAAACCAGTGACTAGACCTGGCTGCTGCAGATAATGCTTTGTACCCAGCATTATATATAGGTATAGGCACACTAGGCACTAAGTATTGCAGTTGTAGTTGAGTGGCAATTGTACATGTAATGCAGTTGAATTGTTCTGTGTCGATTGAATGTTTTTACCAGTTTTTGGTTTAACTAAGTTACATAAAGGATTCCTTGCCTATTTCTGGAGCATTTAGTATGGTAGTTCTAGTATGCACGATAACTCAATCACAACTTTCAAATAGACAGTGGCCTTTGAGATTATCAAATCTCTGGTGAACCCACCATGCCATAGTCTGACACTGCTCTGATTTTACATTTACATCTGCTGTTAAGAGGGTGACTGTTTTGATGCATAAAGACACACTGGGGGAAGATAGCAATGGGCAGTATTGTTAAGTAAAATTATAAAAATGTGTGCACAGTTACATCCGTCTTTGCTAACTATTTTTATACAAATCAGCCTCTTTTACATTAACATTACATTAACAGCCTCTCTAAAGAGTTCAGATAGGTGCTAATTTTACTTCCTAAAATAGGCCAAAAAAACTGTTTAAAGTATCATCAGTTGTATTTATATTCAAACACCATTTTTAAATGAAAAATAAACCTAAGTGCTGCAAACTTAGATGCAAACGGCATAGTACAAATGCAAAAATGGACGCAAAATAGTAAAATCTTCCTTGAATTCATGTTACTATGTTATCCATGTTACCACCCACTGCCTTTTACCAATTACATCAACAAAAAAACATAATTTTCACTTCTTGTGGATCTTTGAATACTTCACCCATTGCACCTATTGTGCAATATAATGAGCTTTTACATTAATTACTAGTGTCCTAGGGGGTTATTGAATAAAGTCTGAATTTTTGCGTAAAGGTGTGAATTCACCATCTAAAGATGGTTGCAATAGACTGCTGCTGTCGCGGTTGCGACTTTACTATGGGAATATTGTTGCGGCTTTAGTATGGGAATCAGCTGTTTGAGAATTCGACAGTCGAATTCTCACTTTAGTCAATAACCCCCCTACAGTTCTTAAGAATTCCAAAACTTCCTGACTATTGTAATAATAGCCAATATTTGTTAATACAGCTCATCTTTTTTATTTAAGGAAAGGACTTTTGAATTCACACCATTGGTTATACAAGACTCAGATTGACTGTTGGTTTACCGATCCAAGGAAAGATCTGTTGATCTTTTGGCTGTAGTGTCTAAATGCTGAACTGTGCTTTCTCATATTTGAATATTTTTCTTGGGTTCATGTGTTATTTGCAATGCTATATTATGTTTTTACCCTATAGTTTCTAGCGGATATCTTAGTTAAAGGTGATTGATTATTAGACGCTTCAACTTCATGAAAGTATGGAAATGTAGTTAATCATGCAAGACTAACTATTGTATTTTGTGATCCCTTGTTACGGCTGTTATGTTTCATACTAGTAATTTGTTTATTGTTGTCTGATGCTATCAAATTTATGTCATTATAGTTCAGATTATTCTTCCCTTCACTGCTAAATTGTGTACTAACGATTGCAACCATTATTTTATTGGTTTGTATATGCTTGTTGTTGTCATTTTTTCTCTATCTGTGCATACTTGTTGACTTAATGCTCACTATGTATCATTTTTCCTGAACCCAATGCCTGTAAATTTCCATATTAATGTTTTATCCAGGATAATAGTTCCCCACATATGTCCAAGTGTTCCATTTTCAGTGGTATCCTACATGATGATTGGGACCATAAGCTTGTAAAAATCTATTAAGTCCTCATCAATAGTATGAGTATTGAAGACAAACCTAATGATTGCTGGTTCCATACACATAGTCCAATATTCAGCTAAAACTATGCCATTTCTAGTTTTCTCTTGTGCCCCATGAGGTTTTTAATGAATCTTGTTTTCGCAGTGCCTTGTAGAGCCCCTGTGGCAATTAAGGAACAGAAGGTTTGATTACCTCACTGCTAACCAGGATAGTATGTGCCAGATTATTGGCCCTTCTGGTTGTCATTATATATACCCCACTTGTGTGTGCGGGTATCCAGCAAGTTAGTGATTTCAGAAACAAATGGTTTAGCCAACTTCAGAAGGACCAGGACAGCTAGTGGTCTTCTAAATTTTCATTTCTGAGCCATTTTCAATTCTTTTGAAAGATACTGAAGGGTTTGCTTCAAATTTTGCTAGAACTTAGACATATGCCTTGCTTTCAAAGTCTTTGTATGTATAATTTGCATATATTCAGTTACCCAGTGTTGTTGTAAGTGGAGCTAGGGGGCTGACAATGAAACAAACCATTTATAGTCATGCATTCACAAATTCTGTGATTGTGATAAAAGGTTCCATTGGTATCAATATTTGGGTGGGAATCAGGTGAAGAGTAAAGAAGTCCTGCATATCTTGTTTAGGAGATGTAACATAGTAACATAGTGTATAAGGCTGAAAAAAGACACAAGTCCATTTAGTTCAGCTTATTTTCCTGCTGTTTATCCAAAGAAAGGCAAAAAACCCACGAGGCAAGAGCCAATTATTCTTATTAGGAAAAAAATCCTTCCCAACTCCAATATGGCAATCAGAATAATTCCCTGGATCAAGATCCCACCTTCAGTTAATATGAAGTACTCCTGATGACTCCTGTCCCAATGTAACTGAATCACAAAAGGAGGGAAATGTGGAGGATGGAATTTTATATGTCAGCCATATTGTTCTGCTAACAGACATTTTTGTGTCTTATCCAGCCATATTTAACCTTTGTATAGCCTTTTAGCTGTAGCTATAGTCTGCTCAGAATTCCAGGAACTTAGAAGATAACAGTGTTTTACGACCTGTGTGTAGGGAGGAAAGAAGAGACATCTGTCTGTCTTATCAATAGAGTGGCCTTCAAGTACTCTCACGGAATTAGAAATAATATTGATATTTCTTAATTAACGGATGCTGAAGTATATATATGTATTTTGATCATTTTAGCATTTTTCTACTTTATGTCCAATGACCTTAAGAGAATTATTATCCAGCCCTTTGGAACTGTGCCTTCTTTGTACTTGCCTTACTGAACAGGTATAAAAAGTATGTGCTGTCAATGAACGGAATCATTCCAAAGAGTTACCTGTGTGTTTGATTTCCCAAGCTTGTATCTAAATCTGATTTGGATCTGCACTGGGAACAGCGAAATGCTCTGGTTTGCGATAACACTAGATTCTAAAAGGTAATGTGAGTTTCAGTTTAAAGGACAGATAACGTCACAGTTCTGCAGCCCCACTTCCAATTGTTACAGTTCCTTTGTCTCTGCTCTGTGTGCTCCTGAGAGTTCTTCAGTAATACTCTTCAGCGATCTTGCCTTTTGGTTTAGATGTTCCTGCTCTCCCAACATAGTGTTATAGTTCCATTGCATCATTACAACTAGCTGCCACCAGTGGGGGTTAACCTGGGGGCCACAACCTTTGGGTTCAATCACAGCAAAGTCTATATCTCCTTGCATGAGTTAAACATGAAGACTAGAATCCCCTTAGACTCTATGACCCTGGATTAATCTAGGCTAACCCCACTGTGGTAAAAGGATCCACATTCTAACATCCTTCCTGTATTCCCTAAAACCCATGGGGTATAACAATAACTTCATTCATACAGGAAGGCTAAAGAAACTGGATTGTCTTAATGACTTATCTAATGTTTTCCTAGATCAATGATTCTCAAATTTTTTTCACCTCAGTTTCTCCTCATGGTCAACTCTTGGGTCCCATGTATCGGATACTATGCAACTTTTGTTCTACACATTTTACATTGCCATCACATAATAAAACAAATTTAGCAGACACCAAGCTCATGCACATTATTATAACTATTAGGCATCATCATGGTTCATCACTAACTAAATGGCAGTGGTAGCCTCAAAATTGGATGTCAGACACACAACTTGTACTTACTACAAAGAACCCTGAAAAAATGCTTTTTAGCATTATTTGCATTAGCCCTAAAAATAATTAACACACATAAAAGGCCTCTGCAATACATGGGTCAACAAAGTATTAAAGAAAATACAGAAAAAACACCACTTACACCAAAGAATATTAGGCAGGATCACTATTCAAAACCAAATGTTTACAGGTAGATAAGTTTCCCTTTTAGGCCTCGTCTAACTTTCCATTGTGCCTAACAAGGCCCTCCTCACAACCACATGTAGAGATAACAGAAAGACATTTGCTGAAACTGGAAGAAAGAAGGTTTCACCAGCAGGACACAATCTCATTTTCAGTCCCGAATTCACCTATAGCGAACTCCCATTATAAAGTCACGACCGTGACAATTCTCCCATTATAATATCGCGACCGCGACAATTGTTTAGTCGCAGTCGCGACTTTATAATGGGAGTTCACTATAAGTGAATTCGGGACAAAAAATTCGGAGCTACCGGAATAACCCCCTAAATTGTCCAGCTATCTTTTCCATCAAACCAAGTGTTCCAACTATTAATCTCTAGCTGTAAACACTGAAATCCCTGTCCCAAGATATTTAAATACTATAAACTGCATGGAAACTCTTTATGTATTATAAATATATAAGTGAAATATATCACTCTTGAAATAATAAAAAAAACAGTAACCTTATTTATTATGATCTCAGCTGTTTAAACTTTGAAAGTAAGAATTCAAGAGCTGAGATTGCTATTTGATTTAATAAGCCTGTGGTTAACATTTTATTTATTCAAGTTTTCAAGAATGATAATAAGTATTCCCTACTATTTGCATCATAATTTCATAGAAATCATCTTGATTTTAAAGAGATTTTTTTAAACAACATGCTGAAAAGAACAGATTCTTTGATGAAATTATCATTAATTGCATCTGTAACCGTGTAAATAATAAGCCACTTGTACCAACAATATTATGTGGCATTGCATGAATATTATTGACTGCAAAGATATGAAAATAAGCTTCTCTAAGTGGCTGCTAAAATAAGCTCTTGCAGTAATATTAACATGCTTAAGAGGTCATTTGGTTTCACCTTTGCTGATGAAAATCATAAACTGATAATACTTTTCTGTAGAAGAAAATGAAGGGACATGATGACAGCCCTTTGATGTTCAAATTGTGCAAATAATTTTGTCAGAATCACCCAGTCTAAATACATATTTAATCAGCAATGCATTATTTATTATTATACATTATAATAGAATGATTTCCTTAAGAATTTTCAATAAAAAATACATTGTGACGATGCAAAAGGAAAAGATTTACATAAATAAGGATGGCATATTGCTTCAAAGTAGGGACATTTATTGAGATTACAGCTACAGGATTAACATTAAAAGCCAACCAGCATCTCAAATGAATATTGTTCACATATTATTAACCATCAAACTTTCCTATGTGTCATTTGTTAAAAATACTTTCCTATTAATAGTTATTAAACTTCTTATGAAGGATACATCAACAGCATTTTTGATGAATGACTTGTTTAATGAAAGCTCATAATGACTGTATGCAAGTGATACTTTTAATATTTGTAGTGATGAATAAAACTGGCAAATTTGAGATAGAAGTAGATGAAGAAAAATGATTATTGCTAGTAAATGATATGCTTTAAATCATATTGGTTATGTAAGAATCACTGATAAAGATTTGCATTCAGCAATTTCAGCATTCAGAGCCCACTGATCCACATATTTCTATAAAATACATTTTGTAATCCACTGTTTAAAGAAGCTGTCAGTAAGCAATTCTTTAGAAGAAGTTACACATGATAAAAAAGGAAAGCACTTCCACAGTAGAACATACCTCAAAAGCACAAAAAATATGTTTAATAGAAGAACCCTTACCCTGATATACCCACAGTCCTTTTTGGGAACCTGATATTCAAAGAATATATATACTTCCTAGACTAGATCTCTAAGGAACCATAGTTGGAACAAGCAAAATGGTCTCTCATTGGCAATTCCAACATGGCACCCAAAGCAATCAGAATAAAAAGAATAGTTGGATAGTGGCTTAAATTGTGGTAGCATTTCTACAAGATTTATTGTACAAATTAAAATGCATAGCGGCAATGCTACCAGAATTTTGAGCCACTCTCCTTATCATTCCTTTTCATGCTTATGTAAACTTACTGGGGGTAGTGGCTAAATAATTGCCAGAAATACTAAAACATAATTACTCTAGCTTTCAACAAGATATGTCTGATTAATGTAACAATATTAGTAGTAATAATATTAAACATGATTTACCTATAATATTAATAATGTGAGCAACCCAGAATGATCAAAAAAGATCTATGACAAAGCATGAAACACATAGGATATATGCTAAGCTGGAAGCCTTCCAACACATGCTATATGTTTTTTAACATGCACGATTAAAGATTGTTTTTAAAAGCCCCACTGGAGTGCCGGATAGGATCTTTATTGATTGTATTTATGAGCTGACAAAGAGGACATCTTCTCTCCTGGGCACATGATGACTGTTTATTCGGTGCGAGTACATGCTACATTGTTTATATTGGTACAGGATTGAGCCGCATTATATGTGTTTGGAGAGTCTGAATACTTTTGTACTTATCCCAGAATGTTCCTCAGGGAGAATTTCAAACTCCAGCAGGGGTTTCCTTACTTTGCAACCTTGGCTGTATGTACTGGAAATGTCAGATTACTTAACATTATAGCGCACTAACATTATTTATTTTTTGCACCTAGGCAAACCCAGAATGAAGAACCCTGTTCTGACTAATGACCTATGGGCAATTATACTTTAGACCAGCTGCAAGACCAGATGGAGCCTTCTCTAAAGATTGCTTCTGCTATGAGAGTATATATACTTTCTCACCATATGATCTGGCTACCCTCCAGCCAGTCAAAATATTAATAATATATGAATGCAAATTTGCTTCTATATGTGCACAAGAAACAATTGCCAATCCACACCTCTCCTGCCCTTCTACTGTAACTGCATATCACATAGAGGGTAATGATAGCAGACCACTTTGGGATAGCAGTAGAATCACACAGCAATGGATGGGCGCTGGGATCAGACGTATTCTCCACACTCTGGTATCTACAAATATCTCTCCTGTATAAAGTGTGAATTTGACTGAAAGGTTTAAGAATTCTGAAGAGCAGAGAATTGCAGGTGTGCAACCTCACAGAGCTGCTGCCCACTTGTTTTTTGTTTTTTTCTGATCAAGTGATTGGATAGTTCAATGCAATGGCATAAGATGAATCTGATCAATTGAAGAGGAAGTAAGGGAGAGAGGGGGCTTCTTTAAGAAAGTGGCTGTAAATAAAAAAATGCTAAATATAAGCAAATAATAAAATCATTTATTTAACAGTAGCAATAAGATGGACAAAGAAATGTTTGAGACTGGACTGTTTCTTTATATTATGAAGAAAAACTGAGACAAATATATACATATCAACCCTAATGTTAAATATTGCATCCCCTGTGAATGACACTCACCTTCTGCTCTTAGCAATGTGGGAACTGACTGTAAAAGGAGATGGAAGAAAAGGAGGACAAAAGCCAGGCTTGGAAGAGCAGTCAACAAGACAACATATTAAGGGATACTATCATTCAATAAAAAGATTTACTTTATAATTGAACTTAGTGTACAGGTATGTGTGCTAGGGAGGCAGACAGACTGACTAGAAACATGTCATTGCAGAATATAGAATTCAGTGTATCAGATCTCAAGAAACCTCTCTTGTTGCACCACCAGACTGGGAGGAAGGAAAGACTAGAGCACAGGCTGAGGCATGTAAAGCACTTGAGATGGATAATTTAGTTTGTAAATTGTTTGTTTGTGACTACCTGACATTGGAAATTATCTGCTGGTTTTATATCTGGTTGTAATTTGATTGATTCTCTGAATGTGCCCAGTGCTATATCAATAGAGGTTGCAGTGTTTGGGGCCACAGTGCCCGCCCAGCCCCCCTGAATCCAGTAAGTGTGTTTAAATGGGGTTGGGGGTGCGGGAGAGGGTAGTGATGAAGGGGGACTTGGCCCCAGTGCCAATTGTGCACCAGGCCTCAATGTCAGACATTACACTCTTGGTTTTGCCCCTAGCATTCTACTGGACTCATAAGCTTAATTGATCCAGTGTTACTTTTGGGTGAGCAGAAAGCACTAACCATTTTTTATGTCCTCAGTGGACTTTAGCAAAGTAAAACGTCATCATGTAGCACTGTGTATGATGACTGTGGGGATTTTGCACTGTTCAGAGCTGATATCTTTGCTGGTTTCATGACTGATGATAAAACAATCAAAGCCAGGCATCTGATTGCTAAGTTTAGGGTCCAGTAAAATGCCAAACTTACCTTGTTAAGTGATGTAAGTCTCAATCTGCAATACCTTAAATACTTCAGCATGTGTTTCTTTTCCTTTTCCTTGGTGTGAAATTGTTGTAGGTATTAATCTTTATCTTGAGTGAACTTTGATATGTGAACACAGAATGCCCAGCAAACTTGTCTCTACCCCACCAGCAAGTTCTCATAGGTCCAGTTAGTTCAAGCAAATAATTTCATATCATTTATAAATCAGTTTGTAATTGCAGATGCAACAGGCTTGCATTTTGTATCTACTATCTATTAATAATACACATTAAGAAAGAAAGTATGCACAATTAGCACACCTGACTGTATATATATTAGTAAATAAAATATCCTTCATTTAATCAAAACATTAAAAACATTAAAACTAAATATAGACCGCAGTGCACAATATAATATTATGTGGCTAACAATAATTATCTATATAAATCTGAAAGATAGCAAAATCTGAGTAAAATAGAATATGCCCACATATATCTCAGTCAATCAAAAAACGATATAAATATGCAAAACATGCACACAAGGCATTAGAGAGACATACCGATATAAGCAAAGCTAGCACTTATCTTAGAATATGTACAGGACTGGCCAAAAGTATTGGCACCCCTGCAATTCTGACAGATAATACTCATTTTCTTCCAGAAAATGATTGCAAATCAATCACAAATTCTTTTGTATTATTATCTTCATTTAATTTGTCTTCAATGGAAAACCACAAAAAGAATTGTCAAAACGCCAAATTGGATATAATTCCACACCAATCATAAAAAAGGGGGTGGACAAAAGTATTGGCACTGTTTGAAAAATCATGTGATGCTTCTCTAATTTGTGTAATTAA
>JAKJJM010000119.1:0-12981 GCA_021901965.1 Pipa carvalhoi
TCAGATGAAACAACTACTGGGATGAATGGCTTCACACTAAGGTATAGTACAACATATGTAAAGATGTAATCTGACTATAGTTCTCCTTTAATGAGAAAAAATTATTAAGCTAATAATCTCCCACAGGCACAAGGGTGTGTCCTTGCTTTACTTATCAGGAAAAGCCAGAACATTTTTTTTTTAATCCATAACTGGTTTATTATGGTTTAGGTATGTTAGAGTAATGATTTTTTTAAGTGAATTACAAAAACAAGGAAAATAGCATGTACTTGTTTAATGATTATTTTATTTTGCCATTAAAACTTTTTTACAGTTTAAAAGCTGAATGAATGTTATTTTAGTTAGTCCCCTTTATGAAAAAGAGGAAGGGCAGCAGCTAAGGAGTAGTGTAATGTACGGGATTAGCTCATACATTACGAAATTATAATAAGATAAAGTTGCCCTTTCATATATGTATGCTTATTTGAATAAGTTCTGTCACTTTAATGGTTTCCCTGATCTGCTGGGCTGCTAAGCAAAATATGTTACAATTTTGAAAACATTATTGTTTCCAGCGGTTATATATGGGGTGGATGAAATATGTTAGTGGGTTGTGCAGTGGGAAGAAGTCCAGGCACAGACACAGCAGGATGTGATAGATTATATAGTGGATATATTTGGAAGAGCCGAGACCGAATGAAAACCTTTAACTGTGTTGTGAGAAGTTGATGCTGATGGATGTAATTATACTGAAGTTGGAAACAGAAAATAAAAGAGTTGCTATTTTTGAAAAAGCAACACTGAGTGAACTGAACTTTATTACTGGTGACCTGCCATCTCAGGGTGATACCTTTATTGGTGATCTGCCATCTCAGGATAAAGGAGAGAAGAACATCTGGTGACCTGCCATCTCAGGCGAAGCAAGGTGCATTCAGGTGCAAGGTGCAATTCACCATTCTGATGTGGTGAAGTCAAATAGGTGAATTTGGAGCACTACATATGCAAAATAATGTGAAGAGCTCCATAAGTCTGTGACTATCGTAGGCATCTGAATTAGACACGTATTCGCCACGTTGCAGAGTTTGCTCAATAAGCAACCTTAGAGAAGTGGTGATCAAAAATGAATTCATAGCTATACATAACTATTCGGCCTTTAGTCAATAAGGCCCTAAAATGTGTTCAATTGATTACAGTGGCGTCTCGTATTTTTATACTTGCAGTAACAGAAAAAATTCATTTTGTCTGGATTACCACATGCAGCTTTCTTACCAGGGGGAGCTGAAATATTGCAAAGACTGCCATGTATTTGTGAAATAATGCATGGAGAAGAAGCATGGATAATCAAGTAGGGGGCTTGGAAGAGAAATCATGCAGGCTGAATTAACAAATCTTATTTATTAGGAGACTTTAGTTCTTCTTTATTTCACATTCTGTGTTATAAACTTGGCTGTCTTCTTTTACCTTAGTGCAGGAATATATCACGAATCCTGGTGGCTTCAATCCAAGGAACATAGGTGGAAGTCCTTGTGAAGACACTTGGTTTATTCTGTACTGCACAACCAATAGGGCCAAAGCTAACAATCCCATGCACTTCCCATTTGTCTTTTCCATTTTGGCAAACAAGTGGTCCTCCAGAATCTCCCTGCAGTACATATTTAATGCATTAATGAGGGTCAATACCAATCTATGATTATAACAATTGCATACAAGTGTATTAAAGGTACAAGTAAACATAATTTCACAACCCTATTAGAAATTCTTGCAAGATTGCTTCCATGATTAACATATAAACACCGAAGCTGTTATGGACATGGAACAGAATTGCAGCATAAAGCAGGCCAAATAACTGCCCTTCCAGCCAGCGGAGGTAATTCCTACAACCTTGGACATCATTTAGGTGAAGGTGCTCTATAGACCGCTTTTTTCAGAATGTTGTACACTCTAACTACTTTAAGGTTTGTGTTTGCACAGCTTCTTTATGAAGTCCAAAACTGCACTTATTAGGAAAATGTTTGGTTCATACATGCTATTGTTTAAATGTTCTAGCAGTAAAAGTAGACACTTTTTGAACTGCAGAGTGATGTACAGCAAATAGCATTTACACGGACTATAGTGTGCACAGAAAAAACTCGACAAGCCCCCACATGTAACATTTATTTTCCTTAATTCACACAGGCTACTCTTTTATGTTGCAGAAAAGTCTATGTAAACAGTGTCAGACCATGGGCCCACAAGAAAAACGGATCCAAATGGGCCACTACCTATTCTCAACATTTGCTATGTTATCACACAAACATCAGAATGATCAATGATAAATCAATTTCAAAGTACATTATTAAGCACTTTATTAATTCCTGGGCCCTAGCCCTATTATGCATTTGGGTAAAGACCTGGGCCTACAATTGCTGGTCCGACTTTGTACAAAGTTTATATGTTACGTATAAAGGGGGTTGCACAATAAGAAAGCTGTAAAAGTCCCAAAAACAATGATAAAAGTTTGGTGGATTATTGAATGTACTGACAGTACCCATTCAAGGAAATACTTGCAAATATTATCACATACCATTGCATCTGTGATCTAGTGAAATAAAAAGTTTACCTGACAAGCAGCAGGGGGCCCGCCAACGTCACGGAAACCAGCACAAATCATTGACTCTCGAATCTTGTCTCCCCAGAATTTCTTTTGCTTACATGTATTGGTGTCAATAATTGGCAGTCTGGCTTGGTTTAGAACTTCTGAAAGCGTTACATTTGCTTGACCACCTTTTGTTAAATAGAGCATATAAGAGGCAGAAAGTTGGTAAACCTCAATTCATCCATTCTACCTTAGATTAGAAGACCCCGGAGTAGAACAAAGCATTGTTAGTAATTTCAAACACAATACTTTGAATCACGTTATACCCTAATCTTTGGAATTATTTTTCAAACCTTAAAATCATGATTCATAGCATGGCAAGAGACACTATTTACCCACCTAATAAAGCAATTCCCCAGTTATCTTGTCTATGCATTCTTACACATTTCCACAACTAGAGTGACCATTCCCTTTTTATCTCTTCCCAAAACATGAAACTGGTGTGTTAATGAAATTTTAAAAACAGCAAGTACTTTGGGGAACATTATTTTCCCAGTAATTATTTCATTCCAAATTATAAGTAGCCTTAAATGGCAAGAGGTGATTAGAATTATCTGGTTGGGTTTACCTCTGGTATCTCCCCATCCAGTCACCCAACAGAAATGCCCAGGACGTGGAGTTGTTTCTCTTTTAGGAAGACAGGCATACTGAATGAAGTGTGTAGTCAGTATGTCTCCTACTGGCTTCACCAAAGCAATGTCATAATCCAGATCATTAAGCTGAGGGTAGCGAAAACGTTCATGTCTATATATGCGCTTCACAGCGTAAACCTTTTCTGTAGCTTCTGTACGAATGAGGTTATGTTTGCCAAGGACAATTCTCCAGTTTGCTGCATCCTCTGCCTTCCCCCTTATAATTAATGACATATATGTTAATGCAATTTTTTTTAGTAAAAAATAGTTTTTCAATTAATATAGTATATTTCATGATTCCCAAATACAGCTAATATATCTCCAAAAAGTTCCTATCCTGGACATTAAAGCACCAATAACACCAAAAATATAGTCATTTAGAATAGCATGGCAGTTATTCAAATACAGCACTTATAAAAAAATGTTTTCTTTGAAGTTGAAATCGTGAACTTTATTGTTTTCTGTCTGTTTTTTACATTACTGATAGCAACCATGTAGTTAGACCTCAACCAGACCCATTGTTTTCATTTGCGCTTTAAATAACACGTTTCAAAGGTTTCCCCCAAAACCAAATTTTTAAAGATAAATAGCAGAATATCATAATTTATAGACACAATTTAGAATTGTTGGAAGCACAGATAACAGATTGAATATACATTAACTACAAATGGATTTGAGGCATTTTTTAAAGTAATACAAACACTGCTAACTGCATTGTGCTTTAGTATAGAAACAATGAGACTTTCTTGTCTTATGTCATCATCAGTGCTGTAGCTACTGTTTGTGGCGACCGGGGCGGTCGAAGCGGCCGCCCCTTTGGTCGTGAAGATGCTGCCCCCACAGCGTGCCGCCCCACGTGCCACCCGGGGCAGACAGCGCCCCACCCTGCCCCTCCACGCTACCACGCTACGCCATTGGTCATCATGAATTGTTTCCTTAAATCTGTTTCTCGCAAATAACCACAGTTTTTGCTCGTTAGATTGTTACATTTAAATTTATGCATTGAGAGGTTTCTAACAGGATCAGAGATGGCACAGGATCAGAGATGATTTTCATTGACAACCTGGTTACATTCAAAAAGAGTCATTATCCTACAGTTTTCTATAAGCAACTTAGGGCGGAATTTAACAAAGTCGGAAACACCGGTACTGGTCTTTCCAACTTTCTCGCGAGAGGTCATCCTCCCGTGAGAATCCCGATTTCCAGATTATGGAAATCAGTGTTTTTCGATTTCCATAATCTGGAAATTGGGTATTTGTACCGAAAAATTCCGTAGCCATAACAAGTTATGGGTATGTTTCGGTGCAAATACCCGATTTCCAGATTATGGAAATCGAAAAACAACGATTTCCATAATCTGGAAAAAGTGACTTGGCAAATTAAGCCCAAAAAGACTCCAATCAAATCTTTTTGGGCTTAATAAATTTCACCCTTAAAGTAAAGTGACCCAGTTCTAGATACATTAGTAGCACAAAAGAGAACTGTTTTCTGGATCTTTACAGACAAAAATGTAGCTGAGACAAGCAGTTTAGCAGGTTTCACTAATACATGCAAACACAATTGTGCTGAAAAAGAATGTTCTGAGCACACAGTGAGCTATGACTCCAAAGTTTACATTAATAGGAGAAAAAGCACAAAGACAAAAAGCCAAATCTATAAAAGCAACACATTATTATTCTCTTTTCTTCTGCAAAATGCTTTGAAGTTTGTTACTTTGTTCTTTTTAATGAACACAGTTATCAAAAGATTTCCAGTTTTTCTATATTTCCATTACATTGATTTCACAAGCTATTGGGGGATATTTATAAAGATCATTTCAACACTTTTGATTTATTTTGCTCTACAACAACGCATTTTATCATTCTTTTTAATTTCAATGGACTTTTCGATTCCCCTGATTTATATAGGACCGTAAAGAAAAGAAAAAAGCTTGTATCGATATACAGTATATCAATCTGTTAAACCAAGCAAACCTTACAGTGTTTTCAGCGCGGTTCCCTTCCCATTTTAGAACGCTATTTATATTGACATTCTTTTTCAACTGAAAAACTAATGCAACTGTGGCTAAATGAAAGGACCAGCTCCAAAAATATTATTGGGGTTTTGGCAGCCAAAAGCAGGTGAACTGAACAACTTTATAAATAGGCAAAGCTGGCAATATTGATAACTGTAATTTCACTAGCATAAAATAAACTTTTTTTTTATAAATATTCCCCTTATATTGCTGTTTTTTTTTTTTCTGTCATGTAATGTATACATTCTTAGTACAATTATACAGTGTAGAAATGACTGGTTTTGTTTGTTCTGCTTCACCTATCATTTCCCTTCAAACTCCTGCTGAAATCTCATCTGGTCGCTAAATTCAGTGGGGAAATTGGTAAATAATTCTTATTCTTTATAAGACTGTTTATTGGAATATGAGACACTCTTTAGCAGACCAGTTATAAGTGAGGCATTATGTTGAAATCTATAAAACAGGTAAAGTGCAATTGGACATAAATACAAGCAAATCTTTAATAAAGGTGGACTTATAGTTGGCTTATATAGTTCATAATAGGCTAGTGCCTTGTTTTCTGATAAAAAGCCATAATTGGTCTCCCGTGAATTCTGTTTTCTTGTTTTCTATCCGTCAATGTTCATTGCTGATTTTTCACTGCAAAATTACTATTGGGAACATTTTCAGTCTTGTGCTATTTACCTACATTTAAATATTTGCATTTCATTTCGATTTAGGTATAACTGTTTGACTAACCTACCATGGCATTAACCATTGCTTCCTGTGGGACATTTTTGAGGTGGAAGTCTTAGGGGGTTATTGACTAAAGTGAGAATTTGACTGTCTAAGTGAATTCTCATCACTACAGATGGCTACGCCCTGATTCTCTACTCCTTATTCACTAAACAGCAGATTCCCATAGCAAATCCATGATCGTAACAATATTCCCATAGTAAAGTTGTGAGCACATCAGTAATAGCCTATTGTGTAGTGTGCGACCGTTGTTAGCTGGCGAATTCACCACATTGCACAGTTTGCTGAATAACCAAATATAGGGAAGTGGCAAATTCACACCTTTACAAGACAATTTGAACTTTAGTCAATAACTCCCTCAGAATTATTTAGATTGAAAATGGTAGAAATGTTCATAATTTTGTGAATATGGTTTAAAACATACATTGCCAAAACTCATTTAAAAGAAAAAACAGGTATTTCACCCCTTCTTAAAATGCCCCATAATGTCACTAATGTTCTCACAGAACTACATTAATGTTCTTAATGTTTTTACAGGACTACAAATATCCCTCATGTAATGTCATGTTTTGAAATACAACAGATGAGAATATCAAGTATAGACAATACACTGTGTTGTCCATCTCTAAAATTACTGATTGCGCTTCTATGAAACACACATGCAGGCAAATTTATCAACAAAGTAATCATTTACAGAAGTCTAGGAACCCAAAGCAACCAATTAGCAGTTAGTGTTTACCTATAAAGGAAAGCTATCATTTTGAAAGCCAACCTCTAACAGGTTGCTATGGGTTACTAGACCTTTGTATTTGATTATTCCTGTTTATGAATACCCCTTTAAATGTGTTTCTCTGTGTGCAAGGGTAATTTTGACAGTTACAATCCTATTATGTCTACTCCTTTATGTGATATTAAGGTATATAGACTAATGAATTATAGCCATGCCATGGGGAAATGTATCTGTATAAAGTTTACATAAGGAATCCCTTTTATCCCCATGCAGAGTGCAGTACATATAAACTGGAAATGCTAGGTTCATTCATCACCTACAATTCAAAACATTATGTACCTAACTTTTTAACATATTCAGTCTTAACTTGTGTTGTTGGATCCAGGTCATATACAAACTAATGTATATGTGCGCTCGTTTTTTAAAGAAAAGAAAAATACGCCAGAACATGTACACTGGTGTATTTTTGGACACATTTTATGTATTAGCAATAGGCACTTACATGTTGCTTTTCTTCTCTATGTGACTGTTATTGTTCAATTTCTACTGCTACTAATCTGGTTGCATTGTTCGCATTTGCGTCCATACGCTTTCCAAATGCGACATGAAGCATTCCGGCACATGTTTCTCTCTATGAAATGCAAGTGTGAATTGGTCATTACTTTCAATGTTTTGTTTTTTTTGCGCTACATATTTTTTGCATTTTTTTACGATGCACACATATACGCTAGTGTGACCCTGGCCTAAATCTTTTCTGCCAGTGGGCTGTTGTGAGTACCAAAAGTTAATTATTGTTTAAAACCCTTGCATCTCATTTAATAAAAGTCCACACAAAAGTAGTACAGAGATAAGCCTACTATGAAGCATAGATCTATTTTATATTTGCTAAATGCAGGAGTCCCAACCAAGGTGCAGAATTTGTTTTCATCATGAAGTTGTAACTGGATAAAATAAATAATTTGTATTTTATTGACAGTATCAGAGTATGTACAGTGTTGAATATTACAGCTCTGTATTGCAGCGTAGGGAACCTTAACAGGCCCCACTCCCAAGGATTTACCATTCATAATAAATGACAAATCATGTTACATGACAAATGACATCAATACTGAAGTTACTAAGCAGATCACATAGAAATTTTCAAACATTGTTACAACAGTTATGGCACATTATTACATCAATAATTTCATCATCGATCATCAAAAATTTACAAATCCATGAATAATTGTAGATGTGACTCCACAGGCATTACGCTTGGGTTGAAATTATTCAACAAAATTATTTAATTTTTATTAAATGTATGATCATAGATGTGATTCGGTAGAAGTTAAGATTGGATTGAAATTATTAACTAACATTTAATTTTTTAACATTTGTATATTTAAAAATAATATCATCTCAGTAGTACATCCCCTTGCATTTAACTCCTATCCCTAATCCATGTCTGCCAGTACACCCCAAATACTTTGTAAATCACCTTAAATTTACTATTGTGCACATGTAATATCCATATATACATGTAGCTCTGTATGGCATACAGCAGCCCTACCTCAGAGGTTGCATTATGTGAAAGATGAACTTGCCAATTACCCAGGGCAACTGTATTTTGGCTAAGACATTCCTACAGGCCACCTGTTTGGAACTAAGAGTAGGTAAGGAACAAGCCCTTAATCCATGCCTTACTATATAAGAAATACTCCAAACAGGCCAACTTGTACTTTACAGGGGTGTGTATCTGCCATCCTTCTTCCCCAGGGTCCCATATCTCTAGGATGACCTCCATTTAAATCCTCAGCCCATCTGCCATAGCTTTGAATCTATAAACACTTTGTGCACACTCATGCTTAATTAAGATAGAAAGCAGTTGCTTTAATAAAGTTACCTGCCATCAGTGGTATACACAGAGTATCCTAATGACTCTGGTTAAGTTAGGATAAGGGACTACTGGGTGCCCAAATAGATCATGAAGGTGTAAGAAAAAATTTGTAGTAATTCTAAGGTTTTGAAGCTCTTCCAAATTAGCACTATCTTCATGTAAAAGGCAAAAAAGTGTCCTGCCCATCCACTTTAGAATCACAGTATAAAGACAAAATGGATCCTTTTAGCATATATACTTACTATGTAGCCTACTTATTTCATCGAACCACACTACATGTTTTGGGCAGAGTTGCTATTTGTCACATTTAAAACATGTAGTGCACCAAAAAGCTCCATTTTGTTGTATTTATAATATAAGAAAAAAATGACTGCAGCAGACAGAGGTATTAGAAATTAAATGGTGGGGTAGCTGGGGATGGACTGCTACTGTATATAGTCCAGATGATGAACTACAGGATGGGTTGTGCTATACATCTTATGAGCAACTGAAGGAGTGAGAAGCAGGTACTATGGAAAACAGTAGTTTTTGTACAGTGCAAGTAATGGTCAGCTGGGTAGCCTGATAAGCAATGTAAATCAAGTATAATGACTGGTACATATGATGAGATATTTACTGTGAAAGGAATCTTGATTTTTGTCGAGGGCATCATTTTATCTACAATAATCCATGGCTTTTATTTTTTTTGGTAAAGTATTGTGATTCTCAATGTGTTATGGGACAACCAGATATGTACATGTTTCATATTCATCAATCTACCCAATAACCCATCTGTTGCATTGCAACTGCTCAGTAATCATCCCATCATAGGAACTGCAGAGGGCTTCTTTTGTTGAATCACCTCGTTAAAGGGAAAGTGTTGTTAGGAAGTGGATAAAAAAGAGTGGTGGAATTAAGAAATGAGGAGTTGACAGAGAGTCTGGATGAAGGATATAAACCAATGCAAACACAACAAAAATGAAACCAAATGCTGTAATATGCCAGTTTTTGAACTGATGAAACAGCGGTCATTTGTGGTGCTGTTTAATGTAAGCAAATTAACCTTTTTGTGCTATTTGAACACTTACTTCTGGAAGCAGTGAGCCGCAGTGAGAACCCAGTTCTTGTGAATGAGTGTTCCACCACAAACGTGAACATATTTCTTACTTCCTGTAGGCTGAACCTTGAAGAAAATAATATAATTTTAATTCTGTCATAACTGGTCAAACAATACCATCCTTCTTTCTTCTAAACAGTATTGCTTTTAAATTCAGTGAAAACTAATATTAAAAGGGGCTCTTCACACTGGAATTTATTTTAGAAAGTTGTAGATAGCAGTAATCTATGATATTTTGCAGTTGGACTATTTTTTGTGTTTCTGAATTATTTGACTTTGTTTTGCCCCTTTTTATTATTTGTTTTGATTAATATTTTTCACTTCCTGGGGGTTACTGACCCTTGAACCAGTTTATGAATTCAAACGTCATAAAAAGTGTTGCAACTGAAGAAATGAAATACACATACTGGCCTTTTCACTTCCAGGGGTGCTGTTTCACTCTCATAAGGTAGAACATAAACAACATTATTTGCCCAATAAAGGGTTTGCAGTGACTGCTGCTTTTGGAGCCTTTCTTCCACCATCTAATTTTTGCTTATGTTCAGTTTATGAATTCATTTGAGGCTTGATTGTTTTATTTGGAATTATTTTTCATTTGTTATGTTTTTGTTTAGGCTGTTTTTTAATAGCTCTTACAGTCTGTACTTAAATCAATAGCTGTTTCTAGGTTAATCTACCAACCAGAAAACAATTTAAATGTAATCAAGAACAAATATGTAAACGAGAGAAAAGTCCTGAACAAAAATAATTTAAATACAAAAAATTAAAACATGAAGACTAAATACAGACTGTTTTAGAATTCCACTATATACAAAATACTAAAATTAACTATTTTAAGAAACTGGTAATTTAGAAAAAGATGCAGCTGCTTAACAACACATGGAACTAAAAATCTGTGGTTTCTGAGAAGTCCAAATAGTAGTGTAGAGCTATTAATTCACATCTATTCGCCACTTCCCCATGTTTGCTTATTGGATAAACTGCGAAGTGGTGAATACGCATCCAAGTCAAACATCTACAATAATCGCAAACTTACGGAGCTCTTTGCATCACTTTGCGTGCACATGCACAGGTACTTCTACTACTAACTAAGAGGAGGAGTGATGCAAAGGTGTGAGTGAGACTAGGTGTACTGCCCTGAATTCCCCTGTTTGACTTTGCCATTTCAAAATGGCAAATTGAGGGGTTGATGGCAGGGCTCCAGTGTTGCGTAAGGCGACTATTCATTCAAAATTAACAATGGCGACTGCAACTAAATGAAAACATGATCTAGGGACAAGGTGACATAGAAATAGAGTTATTCACAGAATACAGTTAGTGGGATAGGATGAGACTGATGTCACTGCCCTTCACTTGTCGAATTCTCCTCACTCTTCTTTCACTTCTCATCCTACTTCTATCCGACTGACTACTCCACACTACACATGCAACAGCGTTCGCTGCTCTCCACCTGTTCGACAAGTGTATTTACTACTGAGTCAACACTGAGAAGTGAATTCACATCTATTTTGGCGATGCGACTCGAATGTAGAGAGGAGAACTCAAGAAGTGAATTCACCCTTTTAAACATCTGTCCCCCTAGTTGCAAAGCACTCGCCTGCTGATTACATTTTTATTGCCCTTTATTACATGGCTTAAGAGATTTAAATTTACATTTCCAAAGTATTGCTTTTGTGGAGGAAATTGTTTTGACTGAGGTCATATAAAACTACAAAGAGTTGCATAATATGTTACTTAGGGGGATATTTGTAAAAGTCAGATTGGTCAAAAAGAGGGAAAAATTTTGTTTTCCCATGCTTTTTTCTCTTTACGACCATTTCAACAAGTTATACAAAGTATCACCTATTTTTTACCAATAGCATTCTTTTCAGTGATATTATTAAATCACTGAATAGCTGAAATTGCTCAAGCACTATTTAATAAACTTTTCCTGTTCATCTAAGCTAAAACTTATTGCTCAAAATTATTTGTCTCACTAGACCTGGCGAAAGCCATGCAGCCCTATGCTAAACTGCAGTGAAAAAACATTAACACATCAAAAGCTGCAAACTCTAACTAAACTAACACAACTACACAAAAAACAACAAAGTATCCTAAAACAAACACTAACTGCAACAATGTATACTAAATGACCACAACTAACAACAAACTACCCTAAGCTACATTAAAATATATAAAAAATCAATAACTAAAGGGCAGGGCCGGGCCAAGGTTTTTTGGCGCCCTAGGCAGAGTAATGAAAATACGCCCCTCCCCCCTCAGTCCTTGATGACCAACACGCTCTCACCTGCATCATTCCACTCTCAGTCTGCTACACTGCTTAGTAGGGTAGTAGTATGTATGTGTAATGTATGTATAATTTTATTTATAAAGTGCCACAAATTTACGCAGCGCTGTACAATTCAGCAATACACAGGAAAAGTGCATTACACATTACAAGTGAGCAACTTACAAGCATAAAAACACTTTGGGGGTCATTCCGTAAAGTCTGAATCGTAGTGTAAAGGTCCAAATTCGCCAGCTAAAGACAGTCGCAATAGACTGCTACTGTCACAGTTGCGGCTTTATAATGAGAATTTTGTTGCAGTCGCGACTTTACAAAGGAAATGTCAAAGCTGGAACTTTAAAAAAATTGTCACAGTTGCAATTTTCTAATGGGAGAATTATCGCGGTTGCAACTTTATAATGGGAATCCGCTGTGTGCAAATTTGACAGTTAAATTCTCACTTTACAGAATGACCCCCTTTAAGTGCCAGGTGTGATTGACACAAGAGGATGAAGGTCCCTGCCCTGTAGAGCTTACAATCTAAGTACTTCTATGAAGAAGTGGCCCGATGATCTGATTCTTATCCTCTGTGCACCACTCTGTCTGGGAGCTCAGGGGATTAGAATCAGATCATCACCACCTCTGCATAGAAATACTAGCTGATTTTCTTCCCCTGCTGCCCTCCTCCATACTGCTTTCTTTCTCCTGCTGATTTCCTTTCCCTTCTACCCCCCTTACTCCTTAGCTACCTGCCCCACAACACCCCCATTCCCCATACTGTGCTGCCTCCACAACCCCCTCTCACTCTGTGTTGCCCCCACAACCCCCTCATACTATGCTACCCCCACAACCCCCTCTCAAACTATGCTGTCCCTACAGCCCCCCTCCCATTCCATGCTGCCCCCACAAAACCCCCATCCCATTCCGTTCTGTCTCCACAACCCCCCTCCCATACTGTACTGATCCAACCCCACCTTTTGCCATACTGCGCTGCCCCACAACGCCCTCCATTCCCCAT
>JAKJJM010000143.1:0-10684 GCA_021901965.1 Pipa carvalhoi
TCTTTCGGATAATGCCTCTCCCCAAATTTTCTAGAAAGTTCATCAGAATATTCATGAAAATCGCTCAAGCTTGAGCAGTTCCTCCTAATTCTTAAAAACTGACTGTATGGAATATTGTATATCCAGCTGCGTAGATGCGAGCTGTTTGCATCAAGAAAATTATTAGTCTGTGGGCTTTTTATATATTTTCGTTTCTATTTGTCCCTGGTTATGAAATAATGTTAAATCCAGATAATTAATGCTAAATTTATCCATAGAATAAGTGAATTGTAAATTATATTGATTAGTGTTCAAATGATTAATAAAAGAAAAATTCACTGAATCTGTGTCGCCATCTCAAATGAACAAGAGATCACCATCTCAGGAAGAATTTTATGTGTTTCTCGAAGAAAGATGAAGACCAAATATATGCCTGCTCCCAGTGTGCCATATATAGATTAGCATATGAGGGAGCAAATTTGCTCCCCATAGCCGTGCCCATTAGTTGTAAGAAGAATTTACCGTTAAATAAAAAATAATTTTTGTGCAAAATGAAATCAATACTTTGTAAAATGAAAGAAATATGTGCATGAGTGTGTGAGCTTTATTTTGTGAGCATTTCTTTAACTGCCAAAATACCTGAAAAATGAGGAATGCTAGTGTATAGGCTTGTGACATCACAAGTAATCCAGATATAACTGGATTTCCAACTAAATTTTAGTTTCTACACCATATAATATGCACAAAGTAATGCACTCACATACAAAGTGTCAGAATCAGCATTCCAATTAAATCCGACTGTAGTCGCGTACCAAGAGAGTCGACCACAGTTAATTTAACCAATTCCCTGCTTCCAGGGAAGCCCACCGGTGTGGGAGAAATGCGTAGGATGTCCTTATTGTTTTTATGCCTGAATTCTATCAACCACATGTGAGTTGCCTATATATTTTTAACATTAAAGTGTATGTACTGTCTACACCAGCGGTCGGCAAAGTGCGGCTCGCGAGCCACATGCGGCTCTTTAGCCGCACTGTTGTGGCTCACGGCGCACTCCCTAGCCCCACCCCATAGCCCCGCCCATGACCCCCGACGCTTCTGATTGGGCGTCGGCAGGTCATGGGATCAGAATCCTTATCTCCTCCCCCTTTGTGGCTTCCGATGAACGAGAAGCCGGTGGAGGAGGGAGCAAACGGCTCCCTAAGCAAAAAAGTTTGCCGACCACTGGTCTACACTATTGCAAGTCTTTTTTTCCAACAGTGAATTGATTAAATTAATTAATCGACTCTCTTGGTACGCAACTACAGTCAGATTTAATTGGAATGCTGATTCTGACACTTCGTATGTGAGTGAATTACTTTGTGCATATTATATGGTGTAGAAACATACTGCACTATTATGTTTTATTTTTTAAAGAGACAGTGCCATCCTCCATTTAAAAAGATTTTGGAATTTCTGTTTGTGGGTTGAAGAGATTTGGCTGCACATCCCATTGTTAAATGAATACCATTGAGACGCTGGGCCTCCCTGTTTTTTTGCTCATTACCAACATAAACACTGTTCTTGTTTTATCGTGCTGCTGTTAGAAATATCTTCTTCCTTGGCTGTAATTTTGAGCGTAGGGCTTGAGCATACTCAGTAATACGTGAAGATAGTGGGGCTTATTCATGAAAGGCTGGATAGTTGTGTAAAGGCGTGAATTCACATTTATTTGTCACATCCCTGTATTCTAGTATTCAATAAACTCTGCATTTAGAGACTAATTTGACAGCTTATGACTTATGGAGCATTTTACATCACTTTAACGCCCTCATTGTCAAAAGGGTGAATTCATCGCCAAAATAGATGTAAATTCATTTCTTACTATTGACTAAGTGAAGAATTCACTTGTCAAACAAGTGGACAGCTGCAATCACTGTCGCATGTGTAGTGTGGCACAGTCAGGTGAATAGAAGTAGGATGAGAAGTCATGTGAAGTGAGGCCAATTTGACAAGTGAAGAGCAGTGACATCAGTCTCATCATATCCCATTAATTATATTCTGTGAATATTCTATCTATTTCTATGGCATCTTGTCCCTAGATCATGTTGTCATTTAGTCTTAGTCGCCATTGTCACTTTTGAATGAATGGTCGCCTTACACATCACTGGATCTCTGCCATCAACCCCCCCAATTCACCACTTTAAAATGGCGAAGTCAAACAGGAGAATTCAGAGCAGTACACCTAGTCACATTTGCACCTTCAACACACTCTGCCGCTTAGTCAATAGTAGAAGTACCCATGCACGCACATGCAAAGAGATGTGAAGAGCTCCGTAAGCTCATGACTATTGTAGATGCCCGAATTAGTCGCATATTCGCCACTTACCAGAGTTTATTCATTTAGCGAACATGTGGAAGTGGTGAATAGATGTGAATTCATAGCTCTACGTGACTATTTGGACTTTTTACAATGATGCCCTAAGTCTACAGGTAATTTGCCTATTCATCAAGCATTACGCCTTTCGCAGTAGCAAATTTGACAAAGCGTATTGTGTCACATTTGCCAATTTTACTTCACCAGATTAAAGTGACAAATTAAGGGGGTGATGGCAGGGCTCCTACTGTTCAACTGACTACATCACATTATGCAAGAGATAGCAACTGCTGCTAGGTTCAAATATTCAATATGGGAATCCTCTGTTTAGTGAATAAGGAGTAGAGAATTGGAGTGTAGCAACTCAAAGTGATTAGAATTCTCTTCAGCAGTTGAATTCTCACTTTGATAAATAAGCCCCAGTATCTTTGTATCTTTTAACTGACAGTTAACTTGCAAAATATCAACTCGTTTTGATTATGTTTGTAACATTCTTTACTGAAAGTCTTTGGTGAAGAAAGTTGATTTTCATATTAATAAAAAGGCAAATAAGTAGAAATAAATATAATATATAATAAATAAATATAATATAATAAATAAATAAAAAGGCAAATAAGTAGAAAATCCAAAATTTTAATCCAAAATTATCTAAACTGAGGAAACTGGCTCAGAGTCTTAGTAACAATTAAAGACAGTTACATTGTTGCAACCTACTTTGTGAAAAAGAGCAACTTATTCAGTTTCCAATGCTAAGCTTATAGACTGCAATGTTCTCTAGAGCAGTGGCCCACAACCTTTTCTGGATTGGGGACTGGTTCCTCAACCCAGAAGAGATTTGACAGACCGCTGGAAGGGTGGGCATGGCCAAATGTGCACTGATGGCCGCATGGTGGAGAAACGTTTCGTGTGTGAGCATCACCATCAGGTGGTCCATGGCCTGGCATTTGGGGACACCTGCTCTAGAGAACCTGGCATGTGTACAATGCATTAATAAACAGGTTGAAAAGCATTTTTATACACACAAAAGTATTGTCACAAATTTCAGAATCTTTCTATGAATCTGTAGATATTTAATATAGGAAAAGGCATAGTCAACTCCAGGGGGGAAATTTATAAAGCATTGGTAACTTCATTTTGGCCTTTTTGATTCATTTGGATCTAATTTCTTTTCCCTCTTATAGAAAAAATGTGCATAGTTATTAAAAAGCAAAATTAGATTGTAAGTTCCATGGGACAGGGACTGAACTGAATGATGAATCTCTGTAAAGTGCTGCATATAAGTCTGTATAAATGAATAAATACAAATATCTCATTAACTATTATATATAAGTAAGGCTTTCAAACTCATGCACAGACCAGAAATATTCAAATTACAATTGGCAAGACAATAGGTACATGTAGTCCAACTTGTCTGTTACTAGTTAACTGCAGTAGTATACTCTGATTTATTATGGGAAACAGTGAAATGTGATACAAGCAAGAAATAGTTCCCAGCCCTTTCCAGCCTCACATACAGTAGCACTGTAAACAGCAAGACAGCTGCATATTCAGAACTAGGGAAATGTTATTCAATCAAGTCCACACAAATGTATGAGAACGTACTGAAAATACATGGAGATATGTTGCAGCTATTTTGGAGTGTACATGTTTCCTGACACATCACTAGAATAGACTTCAGTTGTAGACACCAAAAAGTCACAGCTTTTTATCTCTCACTCAATTCAGTTTAATTATAATGCACCCCACTTATAAAAAAAAATTACATTTTGAAATGTTTAAGTTTGTGGGGTTTTTTTTTATAAGTGTTTTTGTAAAGTAATGTTAATTGTTTGTAAAAGTATAAAAGCACTGTACAGGTTGAATAGCATTTGTAAGACTTAGAGGAATCACTGATGCTATTTTTAATTCGCTGAACTTTTTGACTCTGCTGATTTATAATAGACCTTACAAACTTCTTTTGAGTCATGCCATCTCATATAATATATGGGGGGATCAACAAATGTAAGTTCTAACCTTTACTGCTGTTTAGGGCCCAGGACTAGTGGTAGGCAGCTGCTGGGCACACCCTTCCTTCACCAGCTCTCTGCTGTAGTGCTAATAGGAAGTGAAAGCGGCATAGGGGTCCACTGGGGATATTCTGTTTAGAGATATCAGTGCTAAAGCAGAAGAGAGCTGGGGCTGGGGAAGGGAGGTTGCCATTAAACCACTGCTGTTGCTATAAGCCATAGAAAATAATTTTTTGTTTGTTACTATATACATTCCATCTTTTCCCTTTAACTCTTAAATTCAGAGTTTATTGTTTATAACAGACCCTCCACACCAATCTCTCCTGGTGAGAAGTACCCAGCTATGCATAACTCTTATAGTGCCTTGAGTTAGCAGAGGCACATTCTGCATAAATTATAACTGTGCCTGGGGGGCAATGTTAATTTTATTTTGGGGCTCCCACTCCAAGACAAGGAAGGGGGTACTTCACTTGATCCCTTTTACTTCATATATTCTCCCACTACTCTAACAAGCAATAGGGGTGGGAGATTAGAGCTACCTGATTCTTTATTGCTATCCACTTTGCTCTATGCATGCATACTTATCTGTACTAATGCACCAGGATAAGTAGTTCACTGACTCTTACTGATGGAGCAAAAGATTCCTACTCTACCTTGCCTATGAGCTATACATATAATACTGATAACTAGACCGGCCACTAGAGAATCATTCCACCTAATGAGGGGCCCTCCCATCAGTGTTTTGGAGCACAAAGATGCAAGATCTACACACTGAATGGTCTATTGTATGGGTTCTTAGATATGCTATCTAGACTGACTCTGAATGTGTTAGACAATACATGCATGAATATAATATAACACCTATGTTGAAGAGGGAACCATAGAACAGGAAAGTTATGTAGAACATCTACCTTCCTATTATTCTCACTAACATACTATGATCTTTTTCAAGTTACTGTGACATAATTTCCTTTTAAATTGCAGTCATTGCTGGGACAAGGTTTAATGGTGCCCTAGGCAACAATGCCAAAATGCACCCCTCAGCAGTCTCCCCTCCATTGTGCCCCATACATTGCAGCAGTACCCCCATATAGTGCACTACAGCACAGCAGATTTCCCAACCTTCACTTTCCAGATACTGCGCTGCCCCCACAACATCCCACATGCTTCATACTGCGCTGGTCCCACAACCCACCCTTCCCATACTGTGCTACCCCAATAAGATCCCCTCTATCTCTCCGTACTCCATGCAATCTGAAGGAAGATGGGTGCTATCTTGGTGTGCGTCCCCTCCTTTCCTTGTCCCTGCTTACCTCTTCCCTGTCCTGTCTCTTAGTCTATTTAGTGATTAGCGTTACAGTGATTCTCTCTCCAGTGCTGCCTATAATTTCCTGTGTAGATCAGGTCACAGGAAGTTAAAGACAGCGCAGGAGAGAAGATAGCTGTAGCACTAACTGCTAGAATAGACAGAGCTGGGACAGGCAAGAGGTAACAGCGAAGGGAAAGGGAAGGGGGCACACACTAAGATAGCACCTGAGGTGGCTGCCTACCCTCAGCCTGGCCCTGTTTGCAGTACAATCACATCTGTTGAATATTGTGATTTGGGTGATTTAAACTGAAAATGCATTATGTCCTATTGTTCAATAAAGGGTATGAATGGGAATGCAATTTGAAAGGTCACCACCATCATTTTGTAGGAAAAGGCCTGTTTCTATCAGTCAGAGCCTTTCCTTTTCATATGCTGGATTCAGCTGTCTCCCCTATCTATATAGTACACATACCCCTGGAATTATGCTATTGTAAATGAAGCCTTAAACAAAATGCTATTGTATGTGCCAAGAGCCAAATAGGTTATATTAAATAGGTTTATATTGTAATTGCTTACCATTAGGTGCCTTTATGACTTGTATTTTGGATTTTAAACAGCAGCTAAAAGTTGCTTGATTGTCTTGTGATTGCTTGCTATTTTTATAAAATTTCAATCTCCATATAGTGCAAGTAGATCCTTAGAACTTGTTTAATGGTTTCCATTTTGGTTACTATTTTTGGCAAAAAAAGGCAAGAGAAACAAAAGATGATGAAAACAAAGTTGTCTGATGATTTGTTATTTTTTCATTTTCAGCTACTTCTCATTTTGCTAAGTGTCCAGTCCAAATAAAATTTATTTATGGTTGCTGCTTACTCTATGGCATATCCCCATTATGGAGACTTCCATACAATGTTTACCATTGTTGTTGTTCTTGTTTCAGTATGCGTCAAGTTTTCCTTTTTTTCCTCATTTTCACATGCTCCCACATAAATAAAAGGGGAAGCTGGAGAAAATGGTATCAGAAATTAATGCATAAAAGTATATTTTAACAGGGCATCACCATTTCATAAACATGTGTATGGATTATATAAAAGCACAAGACTGCAGGCTGGATGGAATATCCTCATAAGTAATAAAAGTGGGTCCATTATACTTTATAATTCACATTATTTTTTTTTTTAGAAAACAAAATAAAATTCATTTTTCACATGAAACCTGACAGTCACATTATAAAATTTGCATAAATAGACAACTTAGATGACTCCTTGTTTTTGATATTGCAGCACAAATAATTCTTTGTTGTCATATAACAATTCATGAGTGAAGTGTCTATGAATAGCAGGATGCAAAGTAGTTCTTAAAGGACCAGTAAAAAATACAAATTCCTATTTGGACTGGTATGGCAGTTATTTAAATACAGACATTGCTAAATTGTTAAAGTTGAAAACATGAATTGTATTGCTTTCTGTTTTTATCTTTACTGATAGGAACCATGTAGTATGCATTTGTTAGACTTCACCCAGTCTCATTGTTTTCTATGGTTACACAAGAGATTTAGACAATTTCATTTCTGATTGAGCTGTACCAGTGTGCATCCATGACCTTCTATTACATATATTGAACATGAAAAAATTAGCGGATAAAAAAAAACAAATATCCCAAAAAAAACCACAAAAATATAGAAGTGGGAGAAATGATGTTACATCCCGTGACTCTTAACAAAAGAATATACCACTGCTGTTCAGATAAATAAGTTGTACCATTCCTCCACACACTGGAAGTCCACCATTACCATCTCAGTGCTGCTGAAATCTGCATAAAGCCTCACAAAAGGAAAATCATCAGAATACGCCAAACTGATGTTGATTGCCTTGCAATTTCATGATAGCCAATAGCAGCATATAGGCTCATCACATAGCAATTGCTTTATTTTCCCATCATTTCAATTAACTTTACAAAAGCCTAATTTTGAGGAATCACACTATGTCTTAACTTAGTACTTAAATTGCTTTACCTTTCTGAAAATGCCCCTAGGAAAAAAACAAAGTAGGACCAAATTGACTATTACCACATTGTAATATACTGAAGTAAAACATATATAACAAAGTTTTTGTCTTATTTATCCCTGTCACCTAGTAACTCCTTTCTAAGCACCAACAGGTCGGTTACCAAATGTATTCTGAACTCAAGAGTAGATCAGAAAGTTATCTTTGGGGAGAAGTATAGGTTTACTTGATTCAGGGTTCTGCCTTGACTAGCATCAGGTTAGGCTATTGTAACATAGTGGGTATGTGATCTGTGCTTTATTTAAATTGCTTAATACAGAAAGGGTTAACTATACATTAATCTGGATAGTGACATCCAGTGGCCAAACTATATATAACAGTATGTTCTCAGGCAGGACAAAGTGTAGATATTAAAAGGTGGTGTGATTTACAGGAGGAGCATTCCAGGCTGGAACATGATAAAAAGGCCTCTCACACTTTAGAAAGGGGGATAATGCACATTATGGGAAAGAAGTGTGCTGAGAACAGTTGTCTGCAAGATGTAATGCTTAATGAGTTAATGCACCCTTTGTGTGCTGGGCTCTTCAGGATTGAGGAAGCCACATTTATGGATGATTCAAATGAACTGTATTTTGAAACTGTAACTGGATTTATGGATTTGGATGTCTTTATGCTGCTGAAGTGAAACTGCTGTATTTTTGGATTGCTGCCTATAAAGAAAAGGAACACTGTTTTTGCAAAGTTTATTCAGGACTCTGACTACAATCATTATTTCTGGGTAAGTTGTGGCTCTGCTGATGTCAGGACGGGCACTAGTGCAGGAGGGAGGAGAAGAAGGCGGCAGCGTAGGAGTGCAGAATACAACAGTACCTAGGGCGTGGAGTCTAAGGTAACCCCGGTGTTCACCTAGAGCCCCCGCAAGGAGGTTAGGACTAAGCTGCAGTGCGAAACCCAGGTCGCGGCCCCTAGGAACTGTCTAGCACCAATGGGTTGGTACGAAGAAAAGTTCATAAGGAATAGGCAATAAACGTAGTCAGGATTCAGGCAAAGGTTCAGGGCAGGCGGCAATAAACGTAGTCAGGATTCAGGCAAAGGTTCAGGGCAGGGAACAAAAGCAGAGATTAATAAGGAGAACGAACAGGAGGGACCCAAGAACAACAAACTACTAGTTTATAATCGGGCACTGTGTGTTTAGCAGGCTGGCCTTATATAGTGTTACTTGAGCGTGCCCCTGCGTTTAGCCGCACCAGGGGTGCGCTCCCGATGCGTGACCGTGCACGCGACCGCAAGCTATAAAAGGTGCGTGTCCATGAAGGACGCACGCCTACAGACGGGACCCGCCGCTGGAACGGAGCGCGGTAAGTATTACTTCTTACAGCTGAGCCCCAAGGACTTGTACCATCTACTAGGAAAGGTAACATCCAACACTTTTATTTTTATTTTTTACATTTTTATTTTATTTTTCCTTTTTGTCTGCTTTGAACCCACGAGTAGTGGAACCACAGGGTTGCCCCGTGACAAGAACATTATAGCTCTGGGTAATTTGGCCCGCTGCCCATGTCCCGTTCATTGCAACATCATCCCTGAGATTGTTCCACTGATCCACTCTCAGGAGCAAGAATCACATTTTGTTGCATTTGCTTTCTGCCTGAGTTGGAATTCAAATTTAACCATAACTAGTAAAAAACAATCTAGACAAAGGCCTCATTGAATTGTCTTTGTTCCTAGCTGATGCCTCAGTTTTTCACAGAGAACTTAACTTGTTGATCCTATTCTTACCTTCCAAATTACTGAAATACTTTTTAAAGGACCAGTAACACTTAAACAAGAAAATTTATATTTGGATTGGCATGGCATGGTTATTACGTAGCAGCGCTTGCAAAAATACAATATTTGTATTTGTATTCCTTATTTTTAATTGGTTTGTGTTGTCACCCTCTCTCTGTTGGTTCCTATCAAATTGGACTTTTTAGGGCACTTCATGAATTTGCATTATCTAAAAGTTCTATAGGAAACAATAGGACTAGGTGTGAGTGTGTTTACTTAACAGATCAAAGATGGCTGCCACTACAAGGGATTAGAACAAACTAAAAGTAATACAAACCAGGAATAAGAAAAAGTACATAGAATGGATAGATTAATGCCTAAGTAGAGTGTCAGGATAACCGACAGGCACGAGGTGAGGAGGAGTAGCGACAGCAGCTGGAGGATGTGCGAAATGGACAGAACCTAGGGCGCGGATAGGTTCGTCCTTTTGGAGGGAAGGTACCAGGGAGTAATTCGATCATATTCTCGGTGCGGAGGAAGAGAGTCGGTCGCCTTTTTTCAAAAAACATCCTGAAAGGAATTATATTCTGAGGGAAGTTCTTCTAGACCTTCAGGTGGAAGAGTAAGGATTGCCACAGGTAAAACAGGATGTGGAGGAAGACGAGAGGATGAACAATTAGTTCCCCAGGAAATGACTTGATTATTAGACCAGTCCAAGGTTGGGTTGCTTCCATTTGCCAAGGTAGACCCAAAATAACGGGAACAGAAGGGAAATCAATGAGAAGGAAGGATAATTCTTCTGTATGGTTTCCATTAATGGAGATTTTCAGAAAAGGAGTGGACGAGGAAACCATACCGCCGGATAGGGGTCTACCATCCAGGGCTAAAATTTGAAGAGGGGAAGGAAGTGGAGAACTAGGAATTTTATATGCTTTTGAAAACAAAATATCCATAAAGTTTCCAGTGGCACCGGAGTCTACAAAGGCCCAAGTCTTGAAGACAACATTTGCCAAGGAGATGGAGATAGGAAGTTGAAAACGGTGAGTAGCTTGAAAGGGTGGAGGAGAGTACTGGTCTAGAGAATCCCCACATTTCTTTTTCCCTAGACCCGTGAGTTTCTCGCTTTTATGGGGCAATTCCTCACAAAATGTCCCTTTCCCCTGTAGCAGTTTAAATGCCCTAGAAAGGGTATATGTTATAGTTTGGACATAGTTTGGGTCCTGGGGAGTGTTTCACTTTAAGAATCTGGTGTGTAGACCACTCC
>JAKJJM010000165.1:0-13310 GCA_021901965.1 Pipa carvalhoi
ATCCTATACTGTACTGTCCCATCTCCCCTTCCCCCATACTGTGCTGCCACCCCATGATATACTGTACTGTCCCATCTCCCCTTCCCCCATACTGTGCTGCCCCAAGTACCCCGTTTCCCATATTGCGCTGTCCCAACCCTCCCTTTCCCCATACTATGCTGCTCCCAACTCCCCCTTTGCGCATACTGTGCTGCCCCAACCCTACACAAGGGGCTGGTTTTAGACAGTGAGGCCACAGGCAGTGAATGTCATGCCAGAACAAGTGCAGCAGAAGTTAAAGAAGCTGCTGCAGGTGTCTGTTATGCCGCTGGTAATAATCAGAGTGTAACAGGGGAACCCTGTTTGGCCTTTGCACAGAGCACAGAGCACTTCCCATCCCAATGCTGGACCTGATGGGGCCCCAAATGTTAGTTTTTGTGGTGGGCCCCAAACATCCCAGTTCAACACTACCCGAACCTCCCCATTTCCCCATATTGTGCTCTACTAGCTCTCTTCTCTCAGACTGCTGTATTGCTGATGGTGTTACTGCAGCCTCTCCCCAGTGCTACCCTCTGCCGTTCACAGGAAGTGAATGCAGAGGGAAGCACTTGGTATAGATTACTGTAGCCATGTCAGCAGTACAGCTGTCTTTAAGAGAGGAGATCCAAGGCAGAGGAAAGGAGGAGGGCCCCCACCAGGACAGCACAATTCCTACAGCAGCATTGGCAGCGCCCTAGTTATCTTCTTATCCTGCCTACCCCTAGTTCCTTTCTAGCAACAAGTGACTAAAACTATAATGAATAATATTTTATAATGAATGAATTGCTTCAAGCATATCAGAGAAATGGCTGCAATATTAAAATATTGATGGTTGGTTCTCTGTGTGGTATGTGTGCATTTATCAACTTTAAAACATTGTAATTCTGACCTTAATAGTTCCACCTCTATTAAAAATGAATTAAATGCTATTTGCGCATCTGTTGTAATATGGATATATCTATACAGATGGTCAACCCTCCCACCTAGGTGAAGCTTTAATGATTGAGGGGTTTATTGGTTAAGTCCGAATTGTTTTGTAAAGGTGTGTATTCGCCAGCTAAAGACAGTCGCCATAGACTGCTACAGTCGCTGTCGCGACTTTATAATGAGAATTTTGTCGCAGTCGTGACTTTACAAAGGAAATGTCAAAGCTGGAACTTTAAAAAAATGGTTGCGGTCGCTATTTTATAATGGGAGAATTATCGCAGTCTCGACTTTATAATGGGAATCCGCTATCTGTGAATTCTCGCTTTACAGCATGACCCCCTAAAATTTTTAATGCTTGTCAATATTTGAAAATAAACTGCTGCCTTTAAAGAACCCACATTTTTGCAGTAGAACCCCTGAGTCTCTTTTTCCTCCAATCCAATTTGAGTGTTCCTTCTAGTTACTTCAATCAGTACACCTATTCATGCAAAATTATTAGGTACAATAAAAAATAGATTGCTGCATTCATGTCATATGTTTAAAGCCACATAATAAATAGCTCTCTTAAGACTGTATTCTGTTCTCTGTTATGAATACAGCATGTATCTTCTGGTTATCTTTAAATCACAAATGAAACCATCACTTAAAAATAAAAAGCATACTATATAATTTAAAGCACTTAGTAATCACGGTATACATTTTTAATATGTATGCCAGGGATTTTTTTTTTCTTTAATGCAATAGTAGATTATTTTAAACGTCTTTTTCTAATGCATATGTAATAAATTAATCTATTGCTGAAGTGGATAAACCACAAGTGGCTCCACTATAAACAAAGATGTTATAACATACATGAATACATTTTGTATATGAAAGCATTTCCAGAATTACATTAACAGGTACTGAGAAGGTAATCCATCATTTGTACTTTTGTATTTCCACTTTCCAAGTAGTTTATTAACTGCTTATTTCTAAATGATGAACTGTAAAGATCTCGGGTGGCTTCATCCTGATCGTGATTGTTCCTTTATCCTTTGTAGATTGGGTAGGGCAGGAAACAACTGGCTCAGTCAAATGTAGAATCTAAATAGTCATCTATGATATTTCATTTAGCTAGGTTTACATTGCCTACAGAGCCAGTATTGTGTCAGTTTGAATTTATTTCATTTTGTATTAAATATCCCTTTAGCAAAGCCATTCATGTTTTATTCACTTAAAATTGCCTTTTTACATACTTTTAAAACTACTGTCTACTAAATGATCTACAATTCTTCCAATTATTACACACAAAATAATTGAATCTATAGAAATAAATCCCCTGTTATAATGACAAAGAAATCATCATTAGGGATATCCAAATGGTTTTAGAAAGGCACATAGTTAAATAGAGATCATAAGAGAGCAGTAAAGATGTTTTAGTTTCTTGGCAAAACTGTCAACATGAGGAAAAGCAAACTTTCCATGACAGAATTATGGGAAATTTTATGTCAGACAATGCCCCTCAGAGCACAATTATATTTATTAGCCATTAAGAAATACAAAAAATATAGAAGTTATATATATAAATAACAGTTGCAGATCTACCTATACTGAGCTTAGCTAAGAGAGACAAGAGAGACTAGTAGAGGACTAGTGGGGGAGGCCACTAATAAAACTTTGTAAAAATGACAAACTTCCATTTTGGAGATGACCAAGACCTTGCAACTATGGCCAGGGTTCTTCACTGATGGTAGAGTAGTAAAGAGAAAGCCACTAGCTGCTTTTATGTCATCTTGACTAGAGTTTGCCAAAAGTCATATAGGAAACTCTAAAATTAAGTGGAAATGTTAATGATCTTATGAGAACTGTCTAGTTTTTGGCCAACGCAAGAAAAGGTGTGTCAAATACCTCAGACCACCAAAAATACACTATCTGCGCCAAATATCATGGGAAATGCAGTCTTATGCTACAGAGATTTTATTTGTATGCTGAAAAGGCAGAGGTAACAGTAAGTTAACATAATACAGAGAGACAGTCCTGCTGCAGTTTGTAAGAGAACTGTGACTTGCGAAAAGATTTATTATACTGCAAGAAAACAACCTCAAACCAAATTTACAGATGAATGACCTTAAAGTGCTAGGTGGAGTAACAGTGGTGATTAAAAGGTTTTTTTTTTTTGGTGGATTTAAAAAACAGCTCTGGTGAGGGCTGCAACATTATCCTTAAATCCCTGTTTTTATTTTACATACATACTTTTCTTTTTGTTATTTACTGAATACTGTATGTTTTTCATGTTGTATTTTTGGAGCTCCTTGTATATGCACCTGCTATTTTCTGCCTTCAGAGAGTGTGTGTGTGTGTGTGTGTGTGTGTGTGTGTGTATAGAGAGAGAGAGAGAGATGTTACTGGTGGGGTTAAAAGATGTATTTAGATCATTTTAGACCATGAGTTGCTATGATGATCAATATTCATTAAACACCATATTAACATTATAAAATTAAGTTTTTAAGGTTTAAGGAAAAATAAATGAAGAAAAAAATGATGAGTATAATCTGTTAAGGTTTTCTTTATGAAATACATTTGCACCAGATTGATTTATGTGTTTATTTTTTTATACTCCAGTTTTCTCTGAATGATTCCATTTTAAAATACTGAATCTTAAAGCACTGTTTTTGGCATAAAACAAAATTTAGAAAAATAATAGGCTTTGTTTTTCCCTCTAGTTACAGTGGTGCTATTTGCAGCATTAAGACGGCAGAGGAAGAAAGAACCACTTATTGTTTCCAAAGAAGATATCAGAGATAACATTGTGAGTTATAATGATGAAGGTGGTGGAGAGGAAGATACTCAAGCCTTTGATATTGGTACACTGAGGAATCCAGAAGCCATAGAGGACAGTAAATTGCGTAGAGATATTGTGCCAGAAACACTTTTCTTTCCACGTCGAACACAAGCAGTGAGAGACAACACAGATGTCAGAGATTTCATTAATCAAAGGTTAAAAGATAATGATGTGGATCCAACTGCACCACCCTATGACTCCTTAGCCACGTATGCCTATGAAGGAAATGGTTCTGTTGCAGAGTCTTTAAGCTCTTTGGAATCAGTTACAACAGATGGCGACCAAGACTATGATTACCTCAGTGACTGGGGACCACGGTTTAAAAAACTGGCAGACATGTATGGTGGGGCAGACAGTGACAAAGATTCATAATACATTTGCTTTTTTTTTTTTTCAATTTTTAAATCTGGAAGAACAAAACAGCATTTAAAAATGAGGAGTATCCATACCTTTGGCTCTTGACCTGGGCCACCTGCTCAGCCAGTTGTTTAATATTTCAGAAACAAAATGTGCAGATTTAACGTCAGATACTTTTTATAGTAAATTTATGAGCTTCCAAGAGGCATTTTTCAGTTGTTGCTTTGCTTTTTTATATTACCACATTTTATTCTACCCTTTTTACCTAATTAGTCTATAGACACTGAAGAGAAAATGGAAAAGAAAGGGAGCAATATTTGTACACAGCTTGCTCTCATGAAATAATCTGTTTTAAGTAATTTAACGAGAATGATTTTTTTTTTCTTGTTTCAAAATGGCTCTCTTACCATCTGAATGTTTTATTATCATGAGAGGAAATTTCAGTATTTGAAAACCAAGGGTTGGGATCAGTGCTATTAAAAACACCATTTGAAGGGACTTTGTGTTCTATTTGTACCTGTCTGTTACAGTTTCAGATCCTCTAGTGTTTGAATATGATGTAAATTAGGAAAGGAAAAACAGCTGAGAAGGAACCTGAAATGTAAATGTATTGTAACCCACAGCCTTGTAATAAGGCGCATCTGTTATCAAGCAATCAATCTGAAAGCGCAATAATTGGCGCTTCTGTCATGAACATAAGGAAATACATGGACAATGCTTTTTTCCCTTTTTTATGACATTCTGCCATTTTTATGAAGTAACAAATAGGAATGTTCCCTTTTCCGTGTAGGTAAAAACAGAATATAAGCTGTCAAGTGAAAATCATACAAATATAGGACGGCACTTTCCTTGTTAAAACAGCCTGGTTTAGTGGGAACCTATTCAGCGCTAACCAGATTCCAATTATGATTGAATTATCCACCTGTGTCTCTAAATAAGTGAAACAATTGTGCATTTAAAGATTTATATGACACACGTGCAACTGATTTGTACACATGCCAAAAATTTGCAGTAACCACATTTTATGATTTGTTTGATGCGATAACACAAAAAAAAAAAAAAGAAAAAAAAATCTTATTGGAGAGGAGTTAAATTTATATCTAGAGGAAAAGGAAAAGATTTTATTATCATGAAGGAGAGCGGACATGTCGTCTACTGATCAGTGTTAATTTCAGCCATTTGGTATGATTTCCGTGTAATTCTTTCTTGTTTTATTTAAATAATTATAAAACTGTTGTTTTGATATGTATTGTGTGTTTTATTTACGTATACGAGAATGCAAATGAGTAAAAAGCTATTGAGGTGGAAGCAAAGTGACTTCAGTTTTGTCCCTGGTGAGTTCTGCGAAGCAGATTTCCCAGAGCTAAGTATTCTTTTTTTTACAGCAGGTACTCATTATGTCATTATAAGCATTAATGAGATTCAAACTGATATATACTTTTATGTTCTTGATGCCATGAAAATGCACTCTGAAAAAAAATCTGTTTTATGGACCTATAATCTCAACCTTCCCTAAACCAGCTCTTTTGGTTTCATAATACTTCATTTGTAACTGCTGTAAATTCATTTTATTGCAGTTTTAATTAAATTGTTCAGAATATGTACTGAAGTTAGGATTTATATGCACCAAATGATGGCAGCTTTCCAAAGGCTTTCATTGATTCCAATTCTATATTATAAGGTCATGTTCATATTTGTGAAATAGTTTTGCATCTTTCGTTATCTATTGTCCATTCTAGTAACATAGAATGCACCAGAGTAGGTCTGCTTCACCTGTCTGTAAGGAATCTCACTGAGACTGTTGTGTAAATACATTATTATTTCAAGGAGAGAGTGTTAATCTAGATCTGCTTGTGTATAAAATTAATTTAAATGCTATTTTTAGAATGTGTTTATGATTCTCATTAGGAATCAAAAATGATGTCATAATGGATAAAACTGTTTATTTGATAGAAGTTAAAAAAAGAAACAGTCATGATAATTACAGTTTTCTAATAAATAGGTCAGTAATAGCACTTTAGAAAACCTTAAGGCAATTTCTGGAAATGTATGTAAAGCATCTTTGGTGATATTTCCTGCATGTCACACAGTTGCTTTTACAGTTATTACTACAAGAGCTCTCTTGCTTTCCTTCCATCAGTGACAAAATATGTTACTAAAAGGGTTACTCCAAAAAGGAGAAGGTTTTAAAGTGGCAGGAGAATATTAGGCAAATAAGTGGGATGGAACTGTGGTAGCAACAGCAGCAGTGGCAGCCTAGTAAACTCCATCTTTGGGAATTATCAGTCTTCAGCTTGCTATAGATTAAACCCAAGTCATTTACAATGGACGGTTCTAAGACAAAATTCCCAAATAAAGCTGATTTTCATGTAAATAAACTTGCAAATTCACACTTTACAGCAAAACTCAAACTCAAAAGGAAGATGAATGAAGCTACAATAACTGTAAAAACAAAATAGGAGCAGGGTTGCTGGTGCAAAAACACATAGCAATGATACAATTTATTCAGTGCCATTACATGTTTTGGGCAGTGAGCCCGTTTTCAATAAGGCTACAATAAAGTCACCATTATCTCATACCTGTAAGGACATTCAAGTGATTTTCAACCAAGCCCTTCTGAAATCAAACCAAATCCACAAACCAAAGAGAAAATCCTGCTGTTGCAGCCCCATATGGCATACTCTAACTCAGACCTGGGCATTGTATGGCCCTTGGGCCACATCCGTCCCTCTAACTATCTCTGACCGTGAGCCAGCGAAAACGGGGGGCATGACCAATTGCCATAGGTGCCGGCAAGTTAAGTATATTACTCTGGCTCTCTAACACCATTCCAGTTTCTCATGTGGCCCCATGGGAAAATTAATTGCCCATCTCTGCTCTAACTCCATATAAGGTAATATATAAAAAATTAGCCAACTGATTTGAATGCACACCTGCAACTCATATATATGTGTCCCCAAAAGAAGAGTAAGGAAAATAAGCATTTAAGAAAAATGAGAAAAACATATTTCACCAGCAGTAATTTGGTCGGCTAAGTCACTATAGTCATTGAGGGGGAATACAATAAGGATAATATCCCAATAAATGTAAAAAAATGATAATATTTCATCACATATTTCCATATACCCTACAGAAGCTTTATTATTTTTAAAATGGGTTATCAGGTAATTTTTAGGAAATACCTAAGGAAAAACCCTTCATGATTCAAAAAATGGTACAGTCTACCATGGAACATCTCTAAAACTTAACTTCCTATAAACATTTTTATCTTACAAATCCAGTAGGCAGAATGTTTCAGTAGACAAGTTCTAATGAGTACCAGGAGATTTTAGATTTCATTTACTCATACTAGGCGTACAAGATCCAGAATTTTTACTGGATGCCAAGAAAACATTTAAGTTGGATCAGGGGCAGTAACTAAAGACAATCTTGCACAAATAGATAAGTTTTACTTTTTATCAGGAAGAAATATTTGCCATATATACCAGCCCCACACTGTGGATCATGAACATATTCCAGTCAGATCATTTTACATTAAAATATAAAACAAAACAAACATTAACCTTTTCCCCAGTAATGTTTACTGTAAGCATTCAAAATAAGACAAGAAAACAAATACCATTAATTCCAGTGCTGCTGTCCTTTCTCTGTCCTCATTTTCAGTATTTTGTTCCTCAGTAAGGTGCTGCAGATCTACAGGTACTGTACTACAAAGGTTTGCCATCATCTGTGTTTCTGTGTGATGTTACAATTCAACTGTGCTTGTATTGTATTTCACTCATCCCAGCTACCTCCATGTGGAAGTTCACCTGGAGGCCCACACCGTGGGGGTTCCCTTGTAGTCATGAAAATACCTCCATAGTAAAAGGGTCCACTTCTAGCAGTACTTGGCTCATAACACATTACTATCTAACAGAACACAAAATTTGTAATTTAAAAAAAAATTGTACAAAAAGGTAAACTTGTTTGTTATAGAACACAGCCTTTATATAGGATAAATTATGAAGTCTCAGCTCAAATCCAGAAAAAAATAAAAAAAAATACAAAAAGAAGGACATTTAACCTGTTTACAGATTACCCTGAACAGGTTGCGGTCACAATCTTTAAAGGCAATTTTCCTAAACTCAGATGTTCTTTTAGAGGTTGGCTGCCATAAACATTTCTCTAGATCCCCATAAATTTGCCATACAAATTGCATCAATGAACCAAGGGACTTTCAGTGTTAAAGAAACAAAGTTGACTAAACATTTTTAAAAGAGAAAATTATGATTAAGTTTCTCAGATATAGAGCCATATATATATATATATATCTACAAAGCTACCGTTATAGTTTGGTTGTACTGTACATTTGGAATCAAGAAGTTTGTTGTAAACCCCATGTTATTAAAGACAATTTCTCAGCTCAACAACCACATGTCTAGGGATCAGAAGACATTAGACATAAAATAAATAAAAACAGTAATATCAATTCAGTAGTAGCTACAGTTAAAGCTGCTTAACTAAAATTTCCTATAATGTTGCTAGGGCAAATTAGAATTGGATCTAGAGATATGGGATCTAGTCTGGCAATGTAATGGGATAACTCAAATCTAAGACTGGTATTCTGAAGTAATTTCACGTAATCTATGACTAATATGGAATTCTTCTTGAAGAAAGGTACAAAGATATAAATGTCTACAAATAAAAACGTGCCTAGATAAGGAGGTGATCAAACTGCTAACTCGGGTCATATCTTGAGTTTATGCAAATAAACAAAAGTATAAACTCATATTGAGTCTTGAGGTGTTTGATTCTCCTGTATGCTAGTAAGGCAAGTGCACTTAAGCAAAGCATTTTGATCTCTTTCTGGACCAAATTACTTGCAATTCCAACATTTTCTCTGTATAGGTTGTTCCTGATTTTTAGCAGCAATGGTCTGCCCATTTAAACCTGTCACTTTCAGTCTGCTTTTGCCTGAAGCAAGGAGTTCCCTAGCTTAAGTCAATGAGCTGTTTCCCTGCAAGAGGGCTTTATCAGTTGTTTAGAGCTGTATCCTGTCCTTGTGAAATACATTTCTGCCCTGCTGCGTTTCTGTGAAATCCACCTCTGCACAGGAAGTATCTGTTTTAAAAAGAACCTCTTTCCCACTTTATTATTTCCTTTTACGTAAATAATCCTGTTATTGTTTGTTGTACAGCATGGGTCAGATGTAATTACCCTTTTTATTTCTATACTATGTTAAATACATAAAACTTAGAATTCCACAGATCTGCTTCAAATGCAACACACTTCTATACTCTTCTACATAACCATTTATAATCATATCGAGGGCCAATACAGAAATCTCTCCAATGATCTATTTATAGTAAGGACTGTAAGTTTAATTAGCATAGAAGAGTTTAAGAGCACTGAGAGACTATAAAACTCCTCTGCCCGAGGAAGTTTTAATCTAGGGAATTATTCTGATTGCAATATTTGGAGCTGGGAAGGAATTTTTTCCCCTATGATGTGAATAATTGACATTTGCCTCTTAGGGTTTTGTGCCTTCAGCTGGATCAAAATTGCAGAATAATTAGCAAAACTCTTAATCTCCTCCATTGTGACAGGTTCCCTTGATTTAAGTGTATACCCCTTCTTTCCAGTCCCTAGAATATTACCGCACAGCATGCATAAACAGCCTATTTACAGAGTACCCAGTCTGTATAATGAGGGAAACCAAGTGAAGAAAGCTATTGCACTGTTTTAAGTAGTATGCAGGAGATCTACACCTAATGTTCATTATTAGCCTTTGGGGATGTGGACTTCCTGCAGTGGAAGGAGCAGGTTCTGTTGCTCATTGTGGTGAAAACAAGCTGTGCTAGGTAGAACAGAATGATTGAATAGATTTTGGGACCTAGTTCACAGTAGCAAACACAGGACTTGTTCACAGCATTTGAGCAAGGAAGAATGAGCATAAAGAGGTCTTAGTCAAGCACAAAGTGAACAAGCACAGGTACTTCTACTATTGACTATGCGGAGGAGTGTGTTGAAGGTGCGAATGCGACTATCTGAACTGCTCCGAATTCACCTGTTTGACTTCGCCATTTCAAAGTGGCAAATTGGGGGGTTGATGGCATGGCTCCAGTGTTGCATAAAGCAACTATTTAATCAAAAGTGACAATGGTGACTGCAACTAAGTGACAACATGACCTAGTGACAAGGTGACATAGAAATAGAATATTCACAGAATATAGTTAGTTATATATATGATGAGACTGACATCACTGCCCTTTACTGGTCGAATTCACCTCACTCTGCATGACTTCTCATCCTACTTTTATACTATGTATGCGACAGTGATTACAGCTGTCCACTTGTTTGGCAAGTGTATTTTCCACTTAGTCAACAATAAGAAGTGAATTTGCGACTATTTTGGCAATGCAACGCAAATTGTAGCAAAGTGAATTCCCCAGGTGAATTCACCCTTTTGACAATGAGGTCCTGAATCTTGGGACCAGTAATTAATTTTTTAGTTATAACTAATCCAATAAATAAAAAAAATTAACAAAAAATGAAAATTAAAGTAAAAACAAAACATCTGTATCAAACTAAGCAAAAGATAAATAATTTGCAATACTTAAAGAATTTCTCTTTACAAGCTTTTATCACGTGACTGCAAGGAGTACAAAGTGCACGACCGCGACGAGCTCGAGCATACAGACGGGACCCGCCGCTGGAACGAGACACGGTGAGTATTGCTCCTTACACCATCACAGTTGTAGTGGTGACTATGAAAAAAAGCAGACAAAGAGGCAATATACATTGCTTTGTTTTGTTTTTTTGGTTCATAATGATTTGTTAATGAAACATTTGTGTGACAACTGGTTCTCTTAGAGATAAAACCATTTTATAGGGTACTGGTAAAGGGTTAATAATATATCAATGCATCAAGTATTTTTTATATTCATGTTATTAGTTGTTTCTGTATTAGAAAGGTGATTTATTCAGCATGCAATGCATGCACTCCACACATCTCACCTATTATTTCAATAAATGTAGGTAGAGCTCTCTGAGGATGCAACATGGAGCAACAAACTACTTCAAAGGCATCTCTTCACTGTAGAAATAAAATGCCTTCAGTCCATTAAGAGGACACCTCCATTTTTATTGCAGAACAAAAAGACAGAACATTTTGGGGTGGCCTAAGCCCCCCTTTAATGCACATTTGGGTTAGGCTGGAGTCCTCCTGAGCCAGCTTCCATGGATGTGAGTATTTGGCTTTGCCAGGACCGAGTATATATATAAACTATTTACAATACCCAGTACTTAGAACATTTAAGTACAATAATCTGCAATAATTCACACATTTAAAAATCAGACCAGGTTTACATTAGCAAGGCGTTGGACCAAAATAATTGGTTTATGTGAATATACGTGTCATAGAAAACACACAGCATTCATTTACATGCGAACAGATGAATCAATCTTGTTGGCCTGATTTCTTTTCTCTCACTCATGTCTGTGCACATTTTCTTCTGTATCAAAAGGCTTCTCTTCTCTCCCACTCAGCTTTGTGTCTACATTCCCTTATATCATTGAGCTGACTTCTCTCTCTTCCTCTCTGCTTTGGGTCTACATTCCCTTATATCACTGAGCTGACTTCCCTCTCTTCCTCTGCTTTGTGTCTACATTCCCTTATATCACTATGCTGACTTCTCTCTCTTCCTCTCTGCTTTGGGTCTACATTCCCTTATATCACTATGCTGACTTCCCTCTCTTCCTCTCTGCTTTGGGTCTACATTCTCTTATATCATTGAGCTGACCTCCCTCTACATTCCCTTATATCATTGATCTGACTTCCCTCTCTTCCTCTGCTTTGTGTCTACATTCCCTTATATCACTGAGTTGACTTCCCTCTCTTCCTCTCTGCTTTGGGTCTACATTCTCTTATATCATTGAGCTGACTTCCCTCTCTTCCTCAGCTTTGTTTCTACATTTTCTTCTTTATCAACTGATTATCTCTCCCTTTAACTCAGCTGTATTCCAGCCTATAATTCTTTACCTGATTATGCTTCATCATTTCCTTGATACCCAAACTATTATCTACCATTGAACAATTATCTTCATTTATTTATCTTCACATGCATTTTTCACTGTATGTGCTTTTTTTGTCATCATTAACTTAAATACTTCTTACAATGGCATGATGGGTGGAAGCACTCAGTACACTATTAACTTTCTATTATATACAGCAGGGGTGGGCAAGGGGTGCTTCCCTCACAGCACCTCCCCCTACTGTGCTGCCCCTACAACCCTCCTCCCTACTCCATACCCTCTGAAAGAGGAGAGTGAGTTATTTTGGTGCTTGACCCCCCTCCCCCTCCTTCTCCATCCCCCTACCTACCTCTTCCCTGGCCCGGCTGTGTCTGCTGTAGCACATAGCTACAGCATTCCTCTCTCTTGTCCCCAGCGCTTCCTGATCACAGGAAGTTAAAAAGCATTGCTGGGGGGAGGGAGAGAGGAACGCTGTAGTGCCAAGAGCTACAGCAGACAGAGCCGGGCCACTGAAGCAGTAGGTAGGGACAAGGAAAAGGAGGGGGTAGCACCAAGATAGCTCCCTAGGTGTCTGCCTACCCCTTGGCCTGGCCGAGCCAAGGGGATAGGAGGGAGAGGCCCTATCTTGGTGTGTGCCCCCTCCTTTCCCTATCCATGCTTTCCACTTCTTTTACAGCGCTTGGCGCTACTGCAATCCTCTCTCCAGCTCTGCCTTTAATGACAATGCTAGGGAGAGGACTGCTGTATGCTAAGTGCTGTAAAAGAAGAGGTAAGCAGACGAGCCAGGCCAAAGATGTCCATGGCCCGAAATTTGCCCACCCCTGATATACAGCCATAAATGGGTTTTTCCATTCTACAACAATGGAATGATGGGAGATATTATAAATGATGCATTCTGACTTTCATCATATCATACAATTAATAAAGTTACATGATGAAGCATTGGACCATGTGCTGCCAAGACTGCAAAGGCTAATAAAATCATGGGGAGTCAGACCACATATAGTATATTGTGTATAGTGATAGTGCACAAGAAAGAAATAGCAGAGCTGAAAGTCTGGTGACTAAAGTAATTAGAGATGGCCGAAGTTTTGAAAAATTCGATTCGGCTGCTTCGCCGAAGTTTTCTCAAAACTTCAATTCGTTACGAATTAATTCGTAACGAATCGGGTAA
>JAKJJM010000195.1:0-11836 GCA_021901965.1 Pipa carvalhoi
CCCCCCCCCCCAGCTCTGGAGAGGGGGGTCGACTAATTCTTGGAATCGCTCCTACAAATGTTACAGCGAACTCCTTAAACTGGTAGCAAGCTCAGAAATTGCTTGACAAACTTGCTTTTATTCCAGTATCCAGGCAGATAAAGGTAAAACATTCTTTAAACTTGAATGAAACTCTGCACTGGCTAAAGGTTTCTACAGAGTAAAGTGAAGGCAGGAAAATGAAACGATAATATTTCTTAGCTTTACGGAAAGTAAAGGCGATGGAGCTCATTGCCTCACAGCATCCCATACACTGCTACCATAAATAAGCAGATTATTACTATTCTCTCAACAGCGCGTACGGTACAGGATCGTTTAATAGAATCTACTGATAAACTGAATATGAAAAGACAATTAAAGCACAGGAAAAAAAATACTTAACTGATTAAATCTTACTCAAAACTAAGATCCAATAAAGCACCTGCATGCATGGCAAATTCCTCTGTGCCTTCATTGGGTCTGCAGACCAAAATGCAAATGAACATGCGCGGGGGGCCGGCCTAAACTGGAACAGGACATGCTGTAGAGGTATAGAGGACATTTTTATCATTGCATAGCTGCCGCAACTTCAGACATTTTCCAGCAGCGGCGAAAATTAACTTTGGAAGTTTTTGTTAAAGGAAAGGGGAAAATGCGGACCTGATAAATAGAATCGGTTATTGGCGAGTACATTCCTGGAAGTTTGACAGTTTCCTGTAAAGGCTACATCCAAATATCTTCTCTGCATCATTTATCCGTAAAATTATCTTCCCTGTTTTATGGTTCCCCACCGAGGAAAGCCTAAGTACTGAGGTCATTTCGGTCTTTCACACAACGCATAGACGCAAGGGCGAAGGTATTTCTCCTATTTATATGTTAATAATGACATACCCTAATAATATCAGTATCTAGAATAGGAGGCACTGGCAAGACCCAAACACCCCCTTCTTCACGCCTCTGCCCTCGTCCACACACCAGGGGCGGCCGCAGTGTAACTGATTCCAAATCCTAATGAACAGACATCTTTATGCGGCATGTGACGCCTCTGTTTAGCTGCGCTGCCTTGTCGCGAAGCCATGCGAAAGGATAAAGGGATACGCTAAAGAGAAGAAACACAGTCTCATTTAAATGTTCCCTCATTGGAATTCAAGGCCTTTTGTTGAAATGTTTGCTGCTTGACCGCTTAAGAGTGACCTTTTAAACCGTGAATTCTCCCTCCCCTCGCTCTTGTCTTTGTGTACAGGGGGCGAACACATTAGGAACTCCAAGGGTACAGAAAGGGACGAAGGCATCTTTGCCCTTGAGATAACCTTCTGCAGGTAAAGGGACCCTGCTTGTGGCAGGTAAACCATATATAAAGTTAAGGAGGATGGTGAGGGTTAAGTCTGTGAAGTATGACTTAGTGCTACATTTCCCAGAATCCTAAGAGGATTCTGACTCAGGGATACGAGATTGGGCGACTTGCCAGCACCTTGCACCTCCAATTAGATTGTAAGCTCTACAGGACAGTATCTTTCTCTGAGCTGGAAACATGTCTTCCCGAGAGATACAAATGTATCAGTCACTGGGCAGGGGGTACCAAGGAATGAATCCCCAGCCAATGTGTATGTATGTATGTATCTATGTATGAATGTATGTATGTATGCATGTATGTATAATTTTATTTATGAAGCGCCACAAATTTACACAGCGCTGTACAATTCAGTAATACAAATATAATACAGACATGTGAAATGTGCATTACACAATACAAGTGAGTAGCTTCCAAGCAGGTTGTGATTGACTCAGGAGGTTGGAGGTCCCTGCCCCGCAGAGCTTACAATCTAAGAAGTCTACATACACAGAGAGAAGGGTGGCAGAGGGTAGTGGGACAATTTTAGCTTGTAGAACTCTCATTGCCCAAACACAAATATGACAATAACAACCATTTCAAAGGGAAAACAAAGCCTCTGGTTTAGTTTAAAATCCAATTGATTCAAGAAACTGACTATTCCTAATCAAGTGTACTACATCTCCCAAAATCCTCAGTCAGTAAGTTTACATTAAACATGATCATAATGATAATGGCAAATTCATATACAGTTTTATATGGCCAAGGAGCTCATGGTATACTGCATCCACAGCAACCATCTTTAAAGTCACTGAGGATACTGGGAAGTTAATGACTTTGTCACAACTGCACGGAGAAAAGTCAAGTCCTGGTTTGCAAACTTGTGATCAGATGACGTGTTCGCACACACACACACACACACACACACACACACGTGCTGGCAGTTGTAGTTTGCTATTACAGAGAAAGGTCTCACAATCTGAACTACAAGCTTCACATTATCCCATCCCGTGGAATAAGGTGAAACACACATGGAAAGTTGCAGGATCTATGTTACGGCTACTCTAAGTGCAAGCAGACTTGCACAGACAGTGAAATGGTACATAAAAAGCTCCCTAAATCACACACTGCATCTTCTGCCAACAAACGCCTGCTGAGAGTTGTAGTTCACGACCAGCTGTAGTGAACTGAGTTTGAAATCCCTGTTTAGAACTGTAATTAGAAAAACAACTCAAACGAAAAGCTCCCAAATGACACTGTTTATGCAGAACACCAGGGATATTAAATCTTTCTATATTTCCTCTGCTGTTTAAATGCGTTTACTCAATCCCACAAAATGCTTCTGGCTTTGGTGAAAAATGACATTTTTGTAGGATTTGGCCAAACGCTGATGTCAGGGGCTTTGTTTGCTCAATGGAAATATTGTCAATCTTGTTTTCATTAAAGTCAGATTTGGTTTGGGATCTACCAGAATTTGTGCATTCGGTATTCAGCTGAACCCAAAAATATGGATTACGCTGCAACGGCGAAACCCACACGTACAACAGGTGCAAGAAGTTCTGCAAAGGAAATAGACAATGTATTTTAAGGCCTGGTTCACACCGGCAACTTTGTGCAACTCAGCAGCTGCAACAAGAAGTGCCATAATTAGCGGTCATTATTGCCAATAAAGAGGGTTATTGACTGAAGTGAGAATTCTCAAACGGCAGATTCATGTAGCAAATCCACGGCCGCGCCAATATTCCCATAGTGAACAGTAGCCGTCTACTGCAACAGTCTTTAGCTGGCGAATTCACACCCTTACCCAACAATTCGGACTTTAGTCAATGACCCCCAAAGTCCGCCAGTCCATTCCCAAAGCTGTGGATGCTTAGCTGCATTTAAGTCTTTTGTCTGTAGCATAAACACAGTATTCAACTAGAAAACGCTGCAAAATTCACTGCGACCAGCACGGCCGAGAACGAACGGCTTTAGCTGGGATTTCTTTTTCACTTTCCCCCCACAATTTATTCAGTAAATCATACAGACACAGGCTATTGTTTACACCATTTCTGGAGAAGCTGCTCAGGTTCCTTAGTAAAGGGAAATGAAGCAATACTTTTAATTAAAGGACCAGTAACACCTTATTTAATGTAATAAAAGAGAATTGAATTCGATTTGCTGGACCAGGATTAATCCCAATGTAATAGGTTAGTTTCATAAAAAAAGTCTTCTCAGCAAAGAAAAGATTAGAATATTGTACTCTAGATGTACATACGCACACACGTATAAAGAATAACTTATTCACGCAAGGAGACGCATCTAACTGGATGCGATTACATAGGGAGCAGTAGCAATTCTTAGTCTGATTACCATTTACTGCAACTCTCTCTAACTCTGGCAGACAACGTCGTATCGCATGCGCCAATCGCTGCAGTTTTGTGGCATTAGTTGTAGCTACTGGTCACAGTGAGATTAGTCGCAATGTCAACCAATGCACAAGAGAAGGGTCCTTATCCTCTCTTGTTGCTATGAGCTACTATTCCCAGCAGCCACCAACATTTAAAGCTTGGGTTCTGGGAAATGTAGTTCACAGCAGAGGCTGAGACTTTAACATAACTAAGAATGCTTTACCATCTGTTCAGACCATGAGCAAATGTTCCCTTGAGCCCGCTGACCTATGACATGTGTACAACCTTCTCCAAAGGGCCGCCCCAGGGCGTTGTGTAGCGGCAGGTGTATTTATAATCGCCCATCAGTACAAGTAGCAGTGTGATGATATCAGCCAGGCATGGGCAAACCCCACTCCCTCTCCAGTCACAGGATAGAGATAGGCTCTATTTGCATAAAGTCTAGACCGTTCAAACAGCTGCTTCTGGCAAAATAAATAGCAGTTCCCTGAACATAACTGTCATGGCACCTGTACGGTTAGGTGAGCAAGCTGTACACTCGTCAGCCAGGGGTTAATGTCACGGGTTAACCCCATATGTTCTGTCGAAGCCAGACACAATTCTCTGAATGCTGGGCGACTGTCAAAGAAATTTAAATAAGAAAAGAAAATCTAATTTTGTCCATTTAATGTAAGAGTGGACTTTTGGGTTTTGGGCTATAATATTTATCCAGGAGCCATATTATTTTACTGGACAGGTCTCCAGTGGGTCAGCAGTATGCTCTTTGACCCCGTTGGCGGTTGGGGGAGATGTTGTATTGTATTTATTTATACATGTAATAATGATAACTTATGCAGCACTTTACAGAGATTCATCATTCACTTCAGTCCCTGCCCCATGGAGCTTACAATCTACTTTCATTTCCAATTAACCGATATAATATGTTTTTTGGGTTGTGGGAAGAAACCAGAGTCCACGGAAGAAACCCATGAAGCACGGGGAGAACATATAAACTCCATGCAGATGTCCAGGGTGGAACTGAACCTAGCGCTGCAAGGCAGGAAGAAATCTAGCAGGCAACAAAGCAACAGAATGAAGGGCTCACATACTGGATCAATATCACAGAAGACTGCATGCCAGGCAAGACATGTTCCCCCTAAACGTTCAGTAAAGTGTAAGAACAAAAGCCACTGCGCACATATACACACAGATGTACTGTTTGTATAATTGTATGAGCTTCAGTTCTGGACACTTTGCTGAGATAAACTTAAATTCCATCTGTGCAGTTAAATGAAACAGCGCCCCCCACCCCAGTTACAGTGACTTTACCGGAGGCGCTGTTGTCGAGCACCGCTCAGCTGAAAGGATTACCCTGGTTTCACTGAGCAGGAAAAGCGTTAATGGGTTTGAAATCCACGACTGACCAGGATTATGGCCTTTCAAAGAGAGTGACTGTCTAGACCAGCCTGTATAATTAATGCTGGATTTACTGCAGGTATGGGAGATAAACACTTCATATCTCTCAATGCTTTATGTTATTTTCCACCTGCACTTTACTTCTGCAGACAATATACTGGTAGACTGGGATCACACAATAGCTGAGGTGCGTCTGCACTTTGACCTGCAGTCATCACATATGGCGCTAATGTCACTTTAACGTGTTCAAGCCTTTGCAGAGAAGGAAAATATCTGAAAAAACGTAGAATGCGTTTCTAATGGGCTGGAACGGGAATGAGAAGGCAGACAATGGGGTGGTATAGGGGATACCGGGTCAGGCAAATTATTATTTACTGGCTTGAGTCCCCATCACCTGGATCCATGCGTATTCGCACGTATCTCTGGTCCAACAACTCCAAACTGTCACAAGAATCATTTTATTTTCTCTCCTAAACATCCCTTGTCATATTCCAGCTCAACCATTTAGTCTTTAATGAATTTCCCTAACCTGCAATACTACTTAAAGCAACTTTTTCAAAAATAGCCGACACACCACAAGCTCCTAAAATATATATATCACTACAACAAAATGGTGGATTAAACGGTACAGCGCACGGATGGTAAATTAGAAGAATAATCCTTTACAATCCAGACACGACTGACACAATTTGCATAATGATAACTATTTCCTAATTCGCCAGCTAACATTCAGACAAATAGATTACAGACGCAGAAATCGACAAGAAATTCTCGCTCCGCCACCCAGATTGGAGCGTTAGTTTCATGGATCCTCAATAGGCCGCCTCTCGTCAAACTTCCATATTTACTAGTTAAAGCGACACAGAATTGCGCCATTCCTCCTGGGAACCGTTGTGAAATAAATATGCCTGTCACCATTTTTGAGGGTTAATAATGCATGAATTTGTCTTTTAGTCAGTTAAAAATGACATTTTTAAGTTAAATAAATAGACAGCTACGCACAATTTAATTTGTATAATCCATTTCTTGTTTTCCGTGGGGTTTCATGACTGATTTAATAATCGCTCTACGATGCAAGGCTTTGTAAATGCAATAATAATCTAAAGTCTTCTATAGGGTCGTGGCAATGCGGGATTCGATGTGCGTGCCAGGGAAAGCAATGGGATCCGTCATTGCCCCATTTTGACAGAGGGGGCCACCCACAATGTCTGCCACAAGTATACCAACATTAAACACAATAATGGACTGAGTATTCTTCTATATTGTTGCACAAAAGGCAACTCACATGCCAAAGGAAAAGTATACATACTTTAAGCCTTTATTTCCCTGTAACGGGACGGAAGCTATGGGGGGTGAAGCCTTATTTGTGATTATATTTACATTTATCCTCTATTAAATGAAGGCCCATTCTGTACTATTGTGAAAATAAATGTCTGTGTGTTGTAGTCACAGGGAATTAAGATACAATCATTGATGTTAATCAAGACATAAGCATTTCCAGGTGCTAATCTTCCATCATTACCATTTAGGTAAGTCTGGCACTACTTAAAGATATATCTCCCAAATATCTGTATTTTGGCAAAATATTCAGAAATTCTACAAGTGACACAGCGTGCTTACCTAGACGTGTCTGCGCAATTAGAATGAGCAGCCTTACGTCCCACGAATGTTTTGCAGTGGTCTAGTTCTGCAATCATGTGACTTGGAAAAAGTGGAGCAGTACATATATTATTATACTATAAATATATAATATTTGTTGCTCTTTCAATCTGAGCTTATTTATAGGGTCGATAATAACAAATTCCCCTTTATAAATCCATTATAATTGCTGTTTTTTTAACAGTGCTTGTGTAAAGTTGTCTTTACCATAACAAGGAGTTACAGAGCCCCCCACCCCTCCCCCAGTGTAAACTCAGGGTCTGTGATGGGCTTTATTAAATCCACTGCCCTAAACTTTCAATTTCCTTTAAACTTTCTGACTCGAAAGTGAGGGAAAAATCTCTACTGAATTGTCTATGAATTTCCCAGTGTTCTTTGTTACAAAAACCAACAGGAAGTGTCAAAACTGTCAAATATTTGTATAATTCAAGAAAGAAAAAAAAAAGCGTTAAGACCAGAATTCTCTCCAAATATTAATGATTAGGGGCTATTCCCAGGGGCATGTAGTTGACTATTAAAAGGACCACTAAATGCCACAGTAAATGTACAAAGTCTATGCTTTTAAATGTAGACCACTTTTATCATACACTGTATTTTCTTTTAGCATTTTACATACAAAGACTCGTCACAGTGAGTTTCTGCTGAAGTAATAGAGAATGTCACAAATGCTGTATGTGCCCAATTTCATAGAACATAGTTAAAAAGGACATCATAAATATTAGCCCTTAAAAAGAAAGCCATGCCTTGTGTGCACTGCAAGATTTGCTTTCATGTGCTCCAATGTTAAATCATTTAGAAACATCTTCCAGACACCACAATTCTGGTCAGATTTACTAATTTCATTTCCCCCCTATTTTTTTTTTTTTTTATTAAAAATGTGAATAATTTCCTTATTTTAATCCAGAGAACCTTGTCCCGGATTTCTATTCCTAGAACACTGTGTAATCATTTATAAACCAACATTGGCGGCCATTTTGTTCTCCTGGTTGTGTTTATCAAACTGTCTGCCATTCCAGACAAAATGCAAATAAATTATATATACACACACACACAAACCTGGGGGGAGACAAACAAATCCTCTGCATCTTCTTCCTCTCCTCCACCTGGGAGGGGAGTCAAAAATGGAGGGGGGGTCCCTCACTAGTGATAAATTTCCCAACCCCACGGCAAACATGTGAGGTTTATTAGCAGCCAGAGGAGTAGACAAGGTTAAATTGGCCTTAGCAGAGCCAAAGCCTTCTGGGTATAGCAGAGCAGACAGTAAGAGGGAGCGCCTGGGAGCTAAAATCTCCCTTTCACCCTCCCTGACCTGCTCAGACACAGCCCTGCTTTACAGATTATATTCTGTTCCTTTGTCGCGAGTCTTCTAGAAACAAGTGTTTATCTGACAGCGAAATGCACAATTCATTACTAAGCAACATGGCCAGGGATTGTATTTTATGGTTTGTTGTTAGAAGTCAATCAGTTTCTGTAATGTGTTCCTACTCGATACAAAGCTGCTTAACTATCAACTTGGCACGACGTATCCAAAGCAGATTTTATAACATGACTGGTTATAACTAGGCTCAAAGCCCAACTATTAGTACCTCAGACCCAAAGCCAAATATTAGCGACTTAGGTCCAAATCCTAATCAATAGTGTCACAGAAGCAAAGCCGAAATATTTGTGACCTAGGCCCAAAGCCAAATCATTAGTGCTTTAGGCTCAAACCCTAATCATTAGTGACACGGGCAAAGCCCAAATATTAGTGCCTTAGGCTCAAAGCCAACTGTGAGCAGTTAAGGGCTAAAGAACAGGTATTAGTAGGTTAAGGCCAAAGTCCACCTTTTAGAAGACTGGGTCTGAAGCCCAATTATTTGTCCCAAAGCCCAGTTATTACCACCTTACGCCCAAATCCAAACCATTAGTAGTCTAAGCCCATGCCCCAGCTTCTGGAGACCTAAGCCTAAATTCCAGCTATTCGTGTCCTGTGGTCCAAAACCCAATTATTAGTCAGACAGGCCCGGAATCCACCTATTATTAGCTCAACAGTTAGTATCCTATGGCCCCAAACCCTTTGAGTAATTTAGCCAAAATCCAATTATAAGTAACCTTGACCCAAAGCTCAAATACGCAGAGCTGGGATTTTGTGGGATTTTGCCAGGTTTCACCGGGAGGTTTGCAAAGCAATTACTGGGTCTGGGGAGAAACCCTTACATTCTCCAGCCTTGGTCTGCAGCATGTAGCCCCCACCCATCTCTGCCCATCATTGACCACAGAGCTATGGGTAACTTAACTAGGTTACTGAGCAGAGTGCAGTATAACTGACAGCAGAGCCATGGGTAACTTGACTAGGTTACTGAGCAGTATGAGAAGTGTAGGACAGTGGTTATTGAACAATGTGCAGTGTGGCTTACTGACAAGCTTGGCTTGTGAGCAAGGTTCACAGTAAATAAACAGTAATGTGCAATGTAACTGATATCTATAAACCATATCATCCGCTGGGGTTACTTTTCTGTTATTATAATCTGCTGTGGCTTCCCTTCTGTTCTGGTACAGACTCACCACCATAGCCCAAACAGCCGTACCTTACTGACACAAACAAGAGAAAAGTGAACAATTCAACGTGGGTCTGATTTAAGTGATTTTTGGGACAGATTTCTTTTTCTATCATTTAACCAGAGAGGGGCGATAATAATAAAAAAAAAAGAATTTCCAAACACTTTATAACCCTTGATTTACAGATTTCCTCATCAACCTTGGCCATAAACTTGCAGATGATACACATCTGTCCCTCTCTCCTTGCCGCTTCCCTCGCTGCACATAAAATAACAGAAGGATTGATTAGTGGTCTTCAAGGATAATCAAATTTACAGCCGTAGGGTCTGAACAATGGTCCTGAAAAAGGCAGGTTTCCCAGCATCCCGCGGGCTTCACCTAGCTGGACGCTTGTCCTTCTGACCACATATCCACCGATTATCAGATATGGTAACTACAAAGGTTTACTGCAAAGGTGAAATTCGTTCATGGCAAAAAGTTTGATGAGGAGAGGGCAGAGTTTGCTTTGCATCTTCCACTTCCTGTTCAGGAGACTGGAAGCAAACAATGCAAAGCTTTATTTGTTCCCCCCAGGCTTGTATATACAGATACAACTTGCAATATATTAGCCATGCTCTGAAAATGTCTAAAGTTTATACAAAAGAGCAGTGTGGATATTTGTATATGCACCTTTCACTCACCCTGCAGCTGGCACAAAAGCTACAAATATTACGCACCTATTGCTTCCCCAGTAACAACGGAAACAACCATGCCATAGGACAGCGGTACAAAGCATTCCTGCTAGATTTTATTCATAACTGCTTAAAATAGATCTTTATTTACAATGCAAAAGACCCCAAAACCGCTCGTTTCACACACTACTAACGGACAACATGGCGTCTAAGGCGGGTAAGAGAACATTGTATCTGTTTATAAAGCTGAACATCTGAACAGCTTTCTTTTACTCTACAGAGCAGGTTGCCACAACTGTAACAGTTTTTAAATGTTTGTAAAACTCTGCCCTGGGTCAATATTTCTCCAAAAAAAAGTCAACAGCAGCAGGAGCAAAAGAAAAGTATGCAGGCAATAGCAGAGAATGAAAAATAAAAACATAATATATTAGAAAAAGTTTATTTTGGAATAAATAAGGAAATGTCAGAAAATACTTTTTGACTTGATGTTTCCTTTAACCAGTTAAAAGAAAGCCGACCAAACAATAAGTAAACGGATTTTTCTTTTTGTCCATAACCCCTCTCCTCCCGCCCCAGACTGATTCTGTAATAAAAGAGACTCCTGTTAAAATGACATTTCCATTAAGAGAGGAGCAAATGAAAGAAGCAATTAATTTAGGAAGAAATGTAAGTAAAGACATTAACACCCTGAACAGCCAGATCATTTAGTCTTATTAAAGGTAACTGCAGCGGCTGCATTAAATTAATCAGATTCTATATCTGTGTGTTAGTGTGTTTGTGAGCATCAGGTAGGTGTATAGGTGTATGTGCGTTTGTGTATATGTGTATATGCATGCGTGTGTGCACTTTAGAAAACATATTGATATGCCTAAATCTTTATCTCTATTAATCTATGTATTCAGCTGAAACAAAATCACACACCTTTTATTTCCCATTGATATTCTTACTTGTCACACAGTAACAGTCAGTGTGTCTGTCTTATCCAAACATCACAAACCATAAGTATCATTTGGGTGCCCTTAGCACCTATTCCAGGGAAAGTGGAGAGAGCGAGTATGTTTCTAAGCAGTGGAAAAGCCTGATCAGTCGGATGTCTAGAGGGCAGAATTGCTTTTTCCCTTCCAGCAACAAATTCACATCTGTGAACAGTCTAGACAGTTAGAGGGGAAAAAAGAGAGACTTGTCAAACAATCCCCAGTATCTAATTCCTCAATTTGCTTTAGAATAAGAAGCTTAGAGACACTGAATGATGGCAGAGCTGTTTATTAACAATTAATATTACATTCTCCCCCCCTTGCTTTGTTTTATTCTGTTATAATAGGTTTGTTTTGAAGCACGGAGAGTATCTCTTGCTCTCTGCCCAAATATTCCGGCTGCGTTATGTCTAGACACAAGTTAACAAAGGGCATTGGAGGGGGTGCTACAGGGAAGAGCAGTTATGGCAGTCATTTAAGGATGCGGGTATGGGCTGATCTCCCTGGAACGCTTTGTCAGAGAGTTAAAATGAAAATGATTAGCTATCACTTTGCGCTGCGGTGGATGCGGAAAAAAAAAATGTTGAAAAGGTAAAATGGAAAGAAAATAAGAAAGGATTCAGACGGTCGGTTTATGGTTACGGACTTATAACGCAAATCTTTTTATAAAAAAGGTGATTTGGAAATTCTGCAGTGATCATAAGGATTTGAATAGATTCTGATGCCCATAAAAGCATGTCTATACTATATGCCCTACATTCACATATATACTATACTATATGCCCTACATTCACATATATACTATACTATATGCCCTACATTCACATATACACTATACTATATGCCCTACATTCACATATA
>JAKJJM010000205.1:0-12333 GCA_021901965.1 Pipa carvalhoi
ACTACAATTCCCATCATGCCTGGACAGCCAATGGCTGTCCAGGCATGATGGGAATTGTAGTTTTGCAACAGCTGGAGGGCCGCGAGTTTGAGAACCCTGCCATAATGAATAGGCTTCCTACTCTGTATACTAGCTTCCTAAGTAGCTTCCTGTTATAATCTCAACATCGTCTTTTCTTACCTTTTGCAGGGTACTGATGGTGCAGCATTGTGATACTGATGTTATGTTATGTTTAAATCCACTTGCCACCAGCACAGAGTATTTTGATGGGAAAGCACTGGACTCACAATAACCCACACAAGCTTGAATAACCTGTGTCCCTCTACAGGTACCTTTAAGATCGCTTCTAACAGTGACATTAAGAGCTGAAATGAAAAGAAAATGTGTAAAAACATTTTATAGTAATATATAACAACGTGTCTAATATATTTTAATATGAAAATGCATTAAATAGATAAATTGAGTCTACAGAGCTTTGAAATAACCTCCAAAGACCTCATTATGAAAACCTATGTTAAACCCACATTAAAAGACACCTCAGTGAAGGGTTTGTCAAGTTTTCCATATAGTTGATGTGTTGAGTTGTGTTTTACTCATGCATCAGTTTGTATATATGTTTTAATAGAAAATTATCCCAATTTTTTTCACAAGAGAGATTTATATAACATGAATTGTTGGGGGAACTTGAAAACTAGTGTTTAAAAAATTGCAATCCTTCTTCCAACTTTACACCTAAAAGTTGGAACCATTCACTTTGTAAGATCAGATTGCCTGCATCCATTTGGTCTGTACTGTTTCTATACCATAAGCTACACAGACAGGCTGAAGATTCTGATCAACACAATTTGTGATAAACTCATAAAAGGAAGTGCCTTATTAAAGATATTTAGGTAATAGTTTCAATGTTTTAAAATATTTGGTTAGGGACCTGGAAAATGTAATTTTATTTCATAATCAAGTTATATAAACAATAGCATCTACCTGTCTTGGCGAAAATAGAAAAATTAACAGTGACAAGATAACATATTCTAGCCTTGTAAATATATATTTTTAGTAGTTGAAAGGGAGGAAATGTAATTCTTTACTGATGACTCCATGTCCCACTTACATATATTTAGTGAGCTAAATTTGTAAGGCAATTGTCAGTGGACCACACTTCTCTCTCTTCTGGCTGTATACATGTGTACAGTATAAATAATGAGTTGATCCCTGACCCTTTAAGTAGATAGATGAGGTGTTAATATGACTTTTCTCATTACAAAAAAAAACAAACTATAGTAAACTAAGGAAGGACTTAGAAGTTTCTAGAACTGCCAAGTGTAAGGATTCATTTGTATTTCTCTCTAGTAGACTGCAAATAGATCACTAAATTGTACCCTGTGGGTTTCTTTATCATGCTTTAGCCTGCTGTAGATGGATCAATCTAAGATGTCATGGTCACTGGGGTGTATATTGGTATCTGCACTTCCAGTAATAACCTGAAATTGGAAAACTTATGCTCGGTCCTACAGTGGGGTGTAATTTAATACTTCCTATGCAGAGACTGTGCTGGGAGGGAACCTCTTCTTTTTTCCCCCACCCCAGTGATTGAAGGAATCTGAAAGTAGTGTAAGGAAACTTTTCCCTGTTATCTCATGTCAGTAGTTAGACATTTATTTAGAGATGAGTAGGTTTGCACCCCACTAAGAGATGTAACAAAGTAGCTGCTTCTTACAGTATACCCCAGTCAGGGAATGAGTATAATTTAGGTTTGGTGAGTGCTGTAGGTGAAGCTCTCTGAATGGTAGCCTGGGTCCCTGTGAATGGATCCCTTCCTTAAGGTTGTGTACTAAAGTCTATAGATTGAGGGCCAGATTTCGTATGCTCCGAACTTCTGCGGAAATGCCTTTGCGAAGGCATTTCCGCGAAGTGCATGAGGCGCGCCGCTGAAATAGTCGCAGTCGCACTTCACAAACAGGCGAACAGAGTGGCCGCTCTCCCAGTGTCCTGAGAGAGGCATTGTCTATATAGATGAATCTCCACACCTGAAATCTTATACTGCACCTTTGCCCCCAACAAGAAAAATTGTTAATATGTGATCTATTTTGCTAACCTATAAACATGGCATTCTTGCCCCACTATTTAACCATATTTTTAAATTTCTGACACTAGTCATTGCTATGTGGTACAGAAGGGGTTATGCACACCTCTCCAGTCAATAAGTGGAAGTCATCTCCTCTAAATCTGAACTGGGATTAAGGCCTGTTACTGTAACATGCGCTCTATATTGGAGTTACATGCCACGGGGATCATGGTTGTAAATCTAGTCAAAGTTAACACCTACGATGGAGGTGACATCCAGGTGTCGTGGCCTCATAACTCTCTATCTCCTGCATCATCACAACGAGGATGAAAAAGACAAAAGTTGAAATTATAGACATGGCGAATGGACCTAAAGAGGAAGAAAAACATGTTATTAGCCCTAAGTAATGCCACGTGAATATTGATTTTTGATAAGAGGATTTGGTCCCATTTTGTTTAGTTAGCTAACAAATAAAAAAACAGACTCATGGCCTTGTCAGGATTCAAGAGAAGACATTCAGGAGAATTCATTAGCAGGCGCATTTGTTCAAAGAGCTCTAGTAACTCACAGCAACCAATCAGCAGTCAACATTCTCTTTTATAAGGAAGCAAGAATAATAAATAACTTCTGATTGTTTGGTAAAGGTTACTAGACTTCTGTAATGTTTGCTCCTGTTGATAAATTCCCCTAACTTTGTTTCCTTAACATTTAGCTCTGGAGAATCAGGTCTGTGAGGGGAAGGAGGAGAGGGTAACCATGGTAATAATCTTCAAATATATGTCCCAGTTTTATTGTAACATTATTATAACTATATTGGTCTAGAATACAATCCTGGTAATCAAACTAATATATAGTATGGAGGATGGATCCAGAGCAGGACTAAGTCTAAATGGGGATTTAGGCATAATTACACAGACACACACAGTCAGGCAGACACACACAGGGGCATGCACACATATACAGACAGGACCACACACAGGACACACAAACATACAGACAGACAAACACTCAGACAGGTGCGCACACACAGGACACATGCACACACAGGCTCGCTCACACACACACACAGACAGGCATACAAAAACACAGACAGGCACAGACACACACATACACACCTACCTCTCTTCTGGCTCCCACAAGGCTCACTGAAGACAGCAGGCAGTTCTTCCTTCTTCCTGTAGGCCTGGCACCAGGTGTCAGAGTAATGATGTCATTAGCATGAGTGCTGGGCAGCAAGAAGGAAGAGAAGCCCATGAGGTTCAGTGAGGTTCATTGAACCTTATGAAAGCCAGGGATTCACGAATTAGATTTTTTTAAATTTTGAGTCAGCCTGCTGCGGGCCCAATAGAAACAAGTGGGCCCTAGGTACCAGAGTATGTCTCCGTATGGATAAGGGGTGTATCCTTTGGGGGTGGATCAGAACAAGGGCAGTAACAAAGATCTGTGCCCATATGTATTGTAAACATCCAGGTAATACATCAGAAATCTCAACTATTGACAAAGTATGGCTGTTTGGCTGTAAGGCATAAGTGTCTTCATGTTGTGACTCAGATGCAGATATGTGATATGGAGGATTGTTGCATTTAAGCCCTATGTCTCCCCTTTGTGCCCCCAGTGAAGTTAACAAAGAAAACTGCATAAAAAATGCAGTTGGATGGAGAGTAGCTCAATAGTACAGTAGCATTGCTATATATATACAATCTATTTATTGTGCCGAGTACATTATATGTTTTAACAACAAGCACAAGATACTAGATTAAGGGCTTATTATCAAAACCATGTAATGTTCTCTGCACAGTGAATAGCATATCTACCACACTCCTTCTTCATCCACTCTCCTTCCATCTCCATATTTTGTGAGGGTATCTGAATAAATACTGCTGGGGCTTTAGACCACATGGCAAAAGTGGTTATTTTACTATATTTTTGTGTGCATCCCACTAAAAACATCTTACCCATATCTTGCCCTTTCTTATTTTAATTGCAGAAAAGAACTTGTTATTTAAAGACTATAGTCAACATAGTGAATAAAAATAATAACCTGTACAGGAACACTAGGCTCAAGTTCTGAATGAAATACAAAGAGTAATTCTTCTTTTTGATATATAATATATATTTTACATTGTCCCCCACATCCACCCCAGTGGTGTTATGGTGTATCTCACTGACAAAACCATACTGGCTCTCAGTCCCTTGTAGGTACACCAGTCCCTCCTCAATCTAGCAAGATATGCTATGCTGTCCCCCATTAAAGGCTATCACCTGAACTAGGCATAGAGTTATCATATTCCTGCAGTTACTTACCTGTGTTATGTTTAAATATCAGTTTTTTGGATTCAGATTTCTCTTTCTGTACATCTTAGGTGGATATATTCCTATATATAGAAATTGGACACACCCATTAAATACCTCTTTAACCCTAAAACCCCCTCCTTACAAGTCACTCCTTCCCCCGGGGCTCTTAAATGATCCACAGTGGGAAAGAGATTCAATTAATCATCTCCAAGTTTGTAAACCATGTGCATTGTTCTTATGCCCATACCAAACTGTGCTGCTTTATGAAGAAGACTATGTAATGATAATATACAAGGATGTCTAAACATCAGGTCCTACTATAATCAGTATGTTGTGTGTGTGCGTGGGGGGGGGGGGTATAAATATTTCTATAAATATTTATAAATTTAAGTTTGTAAATGTGTGTTACAAACTTGTTAAAAAAAACCCATTAAATTACAATACAGTAGTCATGACAATGCAAATAAAAGTTTTATGTCTATTCAAAATAAAAGCTTACCCCAAGCATTTCATTAGAGGGCAAAAATCTTTCATTTATAGGATTTTTAAGGGCCCTGAAAGCAAGTGTGGAGAGATCCACTCAATTGTTGCCATGTTACAGTTTCAAAAAAGTATGGATGATCTTGATTTAACAGCTTAGTGCACTATACTTTAAGTACAAGCTTTTTCTTGTTTGTCTTATGACAAAGTATAACGAAAAAACAGGTCAGAATGAATTGTTAAAAATAAACCTTAAGAAATAACACAAGGAGGTAATTCACAAACAAATGTACAAACTTCCACATGTCAACCGATCAACAATTAGCTTTTATCAATTTATCACAGATGGAATTATTTAAAGAAGTATTTGATTGGTTAGTATGGGTTACAGACAACATGTGCATGTTTGCACCCATGTTTGTAAATTTTTCCCATAGTCACCCTTGGAAGTCTGTCTCTTTTTTTTTTTTAGCAAATGTAAATTCTGGTCTTGCAGGATGAGGTCTTGTGTTTGTACTTGGATTTAGTGCTCAGAAATTGATGAGGTATAAAGTTTCCAAAGGATAGAAAAACTGAATTAGGAAGGATGAAATAACAGTGAACAAAGAGCAATGTCGGTGATCTGTTAATCCTCCTGCTTAATGCAAAGTATCACATTTTCCACTTCCCCATGTCTCATCTATTTAGGGAAAGATGTTATCATTGCTGGAAAATTCTTTTGCAAAGTAAAAATATATTAACTCCTGCATTCCAGTCAAATATTTCTACTTGTATTAGAATCATGCTTGATGGATCTCACATCCTGTTTGTTATAACCATCCAAAGAGAAAAACAGACTTAAAGGTAAACAAGTTAAAAAGAGGTATATAATGTTGCTTATACCTGAACAGAATCTTTTTATCATAAAAAGAGGTATATAATGTTGCTTATACCTGAACAGAATCTTTTTATCATAAGTTGTTAATACTCATTACTATATGACCTCAGTTTCACTCACGGCCATTGCAATAAGAGGCAACTGCCAGTTGCTTGAGGCTTTAATAATGTTTAGGACTGTGATAATTATTTGTCTTTTGCCACATGTGTGTTTTTGTTCGTGGAAAATGCATCTGAATGCCATGACATGAGAAATGTTCACTGCTTTTTGCACCAAATTAATAAAAACATTTGCGGGTAACCTAAAGACTGAGAGGCACTGGGCATTGTTTCTGGGTATGTTTGAAAGACCCTGAAGTGTTACTTGGTATGTCTGAGTTTTGGACACTGTACAGGTGTGTCTGTTAAAAACTGTAATATATTTGGGTGCTGTATCTGATGGACTTTTAGAACTGTCTAGGCCTAACAGCTGATCCAACTTGCAGAGGACCAAGTTTTGAAACTCTCCTGCTACTGAGGCTTTGGGTTCCTAAACTGGTGATGTCACAGTCCTTTGCCACATACCATCCCTCCCCTTTATATAACCAACTTCAAGCACTGAATACAAATATAACCATTTCACTGTGAAAAGATGCTCATACTTATTTACAACTACATTCATTTAATTAACTATGGTCATGTGAACTGCATCGAAGTGCAAAGTAAACAAGTAAAATGCGTTGGAGAACTTCATGGACCAATAAGAGATGAGATTGTCTTTAAGGTCTATAACTACAGGAAAACTGTGAGTGTGCTACCTTTGTATTCTTGCTATTTAATAAAAATGACTACATTATATTATGCTCTCTCTGGAAACTGGGAAGAGGTTACTGAAGACTGATGCACTAGAGGTGTACTAGAGGAGCATGTAGCAAGAAGTTGTTATGTGAGTGCAGTAGTAGTAGCAGTTGTCAGTACGTTATTACACCATATCAGTGTTCTTTGGTGTTTAAGGAGAAGTGCATGATCCTGTTCTTTCATTGTGAATCTGAAGAGTAATTGATGAGCAGGGTTTCAAGGTTTGGTGACCCTTAGCAACTGAAAATATTCATCATAACAAACCAAAAATATAAAGCAAAAGAGTCAAATAATGTTTCTGTTTACTGTGTGTATTTATAGAGCATTGACATATCCTGCAGTGCTTTACAGAGATAAACCATTCATTTCAGTAACTGTCCCTGTGGAGCTTACTATATAGTTTCCAATACATTCACACAGGCAGAGACTAGGGCCAATTTAGCCCTAGCTTTAATTACCCTAGTATAGTTTTGGACCATGGGAGGAAACCCACGCCAGTACAGGGAGAATATATAAACACCATACAGATCATATCTAGAGAGAAATCAAACCCAGTTCCCAACACTGCAAGGTAGCCATGATAACCAATGAGCCACCATTCAAAAAACACAAAAATGTGAAAGTAAAGGCTGTCCAAGGTGGACAAACGCTTTAAGTTTACCTTTAAAATGCAGGTACAGATTGTTGCTCCTTCTGTCAGGTTACATAGAGAGAAATAAATAATGAGTAAGCTAATATTCAATAGGCATAAAGTCTGGAACCTCTAGGACTGGTACACTGTCTGCCAACCCTGTGCTGCGTAGAATAACTAACAAAACAAGCCAATGCTTTTGCATTTTGATAAACTTTTAATTTTGAACAAACATTGCATATACAGCAGTACAAGTCAAATTAAATTCATAGTATCTAAACCAACCCAAATGAAATTAGTGTATTGTGAAATGATGTAAAATGAATGAGCTCCAGCAATAACTTATGACAGACAGAGACAGCTGATCTCAAACGCGATTCCAACCACCAAAGAGAAACCGGAGAGGATTTATCCTGGTAGAGAACAAATAAATATTATGTTATTGTCTTTGAAACCTTTAATAAAACCCCATTGTGTTCCAAACCCATTTACAAACCCTAAAGAGAAGGTCGGACTGGCCTGCAGGGTTGGCACCGGGAATTTTCTGAAGCTGCACTACCGGGCCAGTCCGATGCTGCACAACCATTACTTCTTGTTTATTAGCATGGTGTTAATAATAAGCACTGGGTAAGGCTACTGAAACACAAGGCTTTTTGCCACAAATGACATAATTGGCTGTTTATTTGTTTCTCTGGCAGTTTTCCACATATTTTTGAGTGTTCCTGGTGGTAAAATATTGGTGATTGGCCAGTCGTGCAAGACATTGGGCAGCACAGGAAAAGCCACATGTGGCAAAATAGCCTTGTGTGTCAGTGGCCTTAAAATCTAAAAGGATAAAATCTACAGAGAAGAATCAACAAATAAAAAAACTAAAGGTACTGAGGTGGTAAAGACAGTGTGTATGCTGTTTTTTTCACCCTACTACAGAATTCATCCTGCTTACCATCCACAAACGGCCAGACTGAAAGGACAAACCAAGCTAATGAACAGTTCTTATGTTGTTTCTTCTCACCTGACCAATCTGATTGGGTGGGTTTGCTTCCATGGACAGAGTTTGCTCATAATAACTCTACCCATTCCTCTACTAGGGTTTCATCCTGGTTTGCTGTGTATGCAATTGTTTCTGTCAAGAGCTACTGCCCCCCAGAAAAGGTTTACAGATTGGCACAAACAGGCATCTCCACTACCAAGAATTTCAAATCTTTTGTCTTATGTGACACATACACACTCTAACTATCCTCTGTCTGTTACATATGTCAATTATATCTTGCCTTAGTATTGTCCAATAAATATTTGAAATTGGTACATCTGGACCAAGTGTAATATTTATATATTAACATTGCACCCAAGGTAGATTCTAAAGATTAGGCTTAATGCACTTTATTTCTGATGGAATTATGTCATATCATCTCTCAACTGAATCTTTCTGTGAAAATTAAATATGTACACTTACATCATACAATACAAGCTATATATTAATTTCACTTGCTTCTTATCAGGTTTAATACCTTTTAAGGAAATTTAGAATTCCACCCTTCTTGGCATCAAGGGGAGATGTTGGACAAGGATCCTGTTTTGCTTGCTCTGTGCAATTTGGCATCTGTGTTACACTTTCATCTGAAATAAAGAGTGTACTGTTTAGGACGAGAATATCTCAATAGGGCTGGTGATCTTAGCAACCAGGCAGACTGCAAGCCAAATGTCAGGGGCTCTATAGAGAAAAAAAAAAGATAAATTATAATATTTACATTAAAAATCACTAAATGAAGACCAAGGGGTATAACCATCAATTGAGTTTCTTTACTATGTCCCTTTTGCTAGAGTTTTTTGTCCTTCAACTCCTAAAAATAACTGTCTCACACTGTAGAAGAAGCCAGTTTAATGGTCATAAGATTAAGCTATAATTTCTATGTGAGTCAGCCTATGCTAATGTTTAGTAAGTTTCCTGCTAGTTAGACTGGGGCCACCTACCACACTCAGTCAGAAAGAACTAAATACCTGCATTTGTTGATCTTACTGCTGCCTGGGTAAAGTGTATGTGCAGCTACTAATGCCAAGTACCTCACCATTGGTCTGGTTTCAGCATACTGTACTAATTTATTGATTGTCTGTATAGAAGAAATGTTTTGGATGCTGTTATTATTGATAGTCTTCTGCTAATAAACTACATATTTCTAGCAGCTGCAGCCAATGCATGGATATTACCTCAAACATACCTCAGGCTGAACTGGATGGACTTGAGTCTTTTTTCAGCCTTATAAACTATGTTACTATGTTACTATGTTATGTTCCACTTTAAGTATCTGGCGAGATAGAATTGGTATGCTTCTTTCCCTGCTTGTCCAGACAACTATTATCACCCCACAACCTGACTAATGGACAGGTAATTTGTTTACACACCCCAGTTACACTGTAAACTGCCTAGTGATATTGCTTAGCACACAGTAGATCATTGGTTGCATTGATGAATATTCAGAAACTCATATGATACTGTCTGTCGCCTGTTGGCAGCTCTGCCAAGGACACATGAGAGGCATGCGCTTCAAAGTCTAGCTCAAGGGTAAGAAAAGCCCTACATTTAGAAGGCTCCACATGGCATATCCCATAATAATGCACCAAGCTGTAGTCTGGTAGAGGACCTTGGCCTGCTTGTAGATAACAAAGGCAATAACCAATATGCATATATTATGCAATATGCATGTATTAATATCAGAAAGGAAAATATTACCATTTTGTCACATTTTGGTCACCAAATGTTGTTGCCAGAGAATAGTCACATAAATTATGAGAATTCTTTTTAAATTCATTTCAATGGCAAAAATATGAATACTTTACATTAGCACTTAGTTGACGCATTTTTAAATCTTTTGAGTGAAATGTCACCACTTCACATGGAAATACTCAAACTGCTGTCACATTCTTAGAGAAAAGACAAAAAGCATTAAGTATCATCTGTTTGATGATGTAAACTGTGAGACTGAAAATAAAAAAACTTTGCTGAACATGCAACCTTGGAGAAGTGGCAAATTGTCACATATTCTTGCATTTACGGGATAATTCGCATTTTGATAAATATGCTGCTTAAAGTGTCTACAGAGCCAGGCAGCCCACCAGCATGTGTTGCTGCTGAAGCTATTATGAATTAAATTGCCACAAAAATGATTCAGTGAATGAAGATGAATTTTCTTTTGTACCTGTGATAACGAGCTGGAAGAGGAGTAATAGGAATGCCCATTTATTCCACACACATGATCTTACATTTAGACACATTGACACACTCAGACACTAGCAAACCTCAACAATCTCTCACACACACAAGGCAGACTCACACCATCCCACTTTGATACTGAGACACTCACACACACGTGAACACACACATGCAGATACTCACACTCAAGATACATGTACACTCAGATACATATTCACACATAGGGGCTTTTCCATTAAAGGAAACTCCAAACTTTCATTCATTCACCACTTCCCCATATTCGGGTATTTAGCAAACTCTGCAATGTGGTGAATTTGCAACTAATTTGGATGCTAAGGCACTTAGAGCCCTTTCTATGGGCACATTCGCTGTTGTGCATCAATTGCTCTTTAACAGGGAATCCAGGACAGCTGATGTCCAAGATCCCCAGTGAGCAAGAGCTTATTTCAGGTGTGTGTGAAAATGCACATACACATGAAAACTGCCATTGTAGGCTGCGGGTCTGCGGCCTACACTACAGAAGATTGTGACCTCTGCCCTGATGCAGGCATATGATGTCATTCACCAGCCCCTGCATTGCGGGAGAAGGCGGTTTGGGCACTCAGTGTTGAAAAGGTTTGCTACTACTGTTATAGTGTCTCTACCAGGATTTAATAGAAATAAGTAAAATCCCACACAAGATTATACATACATACATACATACACGAATACCACAAATTATTACGGTAATGTGCAAAGTAAACAGGATTAAAGGGACAGAGCACACTATCTTCCTTGCAATTCATTGTGGCCTGTCACTTCTCTGTGTCATTGCACCCATTTACTGCTTTATAGCCCTGTCTTGCCTGAGTTCCACAGATAAATAAAATGAGAGGATAATAACTTCACTCCATCTGTTTTCCCTGTGGTGTAAAGAACAAAAGCATCGGTGCTCTCCACTGTTTGTTTTCTATGCAGTGATTTGATGTATGTTTCCACTGAGAATAAATTACATGATCATGGCAGTACAGATTGGAAAGACAGATCCCAATTGCCTTCTTCTTCAAAGGCATGGAGAGAAATCTTTATTTTATACTTGTAAGTTAATTGTAATATTGTTACCTTTAAATACAGGTGAATTCTATTTTATACTAAAATTCTTGAAACATTCATCTCACAGCAGCTTTCCTATATATAACATTAAGAAATAACATTATAGAAATAATCTTTAGTTTAATTTAATAATTAATTTTGCATTGAAGATGAAACAAACCCAGGGTTAAACCCTGCGCTTACAAGGTCCTGTTTTTACCTGTACCAATACCAAAATAGCATGACACATAACACTCATTTGTAATTTCAAGGTGATGTAATGATTAAGGGTGTGTTACAATGGTTGAAATCATACAAGAGAATGCGATGCCAGGCAGGGTAACAGCAGCAGCACATAATTTACCTGACACTCTGAACGAAATTCATAGAACTCGAAAAGGTCAATTTCGAACTTTTCGAGTTTTATCAATGTTAAAAAAATTAGTCCGATCAAAATGGGTACCCATTTTTAGTGTCGGTAAAACTCGAAAAGGTCAAAATGGACCTTTTCGAGTTTTATAAATTTTGCCCTTTGACAGGACAGTCCAGTGCATTTGGTAGGTTAGGAGTTAATTAGCCATTCTGATCTGTGCATTTATTTTGCAGATTTCCTTAAAAATTAATTGTTAATTATAAAATAAGGCAGTGGAGTTCCTAGGCATTAATGTGTGTTAACTTTATCCCCCTTGAATAACCAATAATCCATTTATCAGAGACACCCTGTAATCTTTTGTTAAAGTGCACCTGTCAGCTTGAAACAACATTGTCAACACTGCAGGCTTGTCGGATAGAAAGGCTGTAGGAGGAGGTGCAGATTACTTGATTGACAAGTAAGCACCTCCTACCAGCCTTCCTCCCGCAATACGCACAAGC
>JAKJJM010000216.1:0-15237 GCA_021901965.1 Pipa carvalhoi
TTTAGCACACCATTTGGTTCAGAACTTTTTTTCCTTATTTTCCTCCTTAAAATCTTAGGTGTGTCTTATGGTCAGGTGCGTCTTATGGAGCGAAAAATACGGTAGCTGTTCAAAAATGTGTTAGCATATTCTTCAGTGTTTTGGTTAGCAATACAAGTTTTGTTCTTATAAAAATATTATCAGACTTTCTATAGCGATGGAGATAAATAAAGTTTATACTTTAAAGTGGTAAATAAACTGTACTTTAAATAATAAAAAAATATATACTAATTCAAGCTAGGAACACTCTTCTTGCAGGATATTATTTAAGTGTGTGTTCAAATGGGTTTAGTATAATTTTTATTATTAACTTACATTAAAATAAAAACAGTAAAAAACAATATTATAACAACAACAACATGACATTGTTTCTTTTATACATCATAAGTGTCTACTCATGTTTTCTTTGGACACAACAATCCATAAGTGTTCAATAGTCCAAGGGCTGGTCTGTTGACTAAAGTCACAAAGTTTGTCCTGTATATTAACTGCAAATTTGACCTGGTAAGGTTTCTTAATAATGATACTTATGAGGCTTGCAGATCTAAAATTACATGGTTGTGATTAATGGTGTTACCTTTTAAAATGACTGAAAGGAATTTATAAATATTAAAACTAATCTATCTGTTTCTGGGCTTCAATACTTGATCAGACAGTTGAAAATCTATTTTCTTATTAGTATTCTTTTTTAAATCTGCTTTTCATTAAGTGTTTTTTGCAATTTCAATATACAAAAATGACAAACTGTATTTCTTCCTGTTTGAATTTTATCTTAACTGATAGTAACCATGTTGTGTTGCTTAAACAAATCCAACCTAGTAACATTGATTTCTATGACACTTTAGATGATACATATTCAGGAAGTGCCACAATAAGCCCAATTTTTAAAGCTAAATAGTTAAATATATTTTATATACACATTTTACATTTTTTGTAATCACACATTGAATATGTAGTTTTGCCATTTGAGACATTTTCATATTTTGCTTATACAGACCTTTTAATGACAGAGATACTTGCTACCTTTACAATGGGAAAAAAAGTCTACTACATGTGTTAATGTTATAAACTCTATTTTGTTTTCATTATTGCAGTCTACTACTGACAACTGAAAAGCCTTTTAGCAGCAATTTTTATACATGACTTTTTTTATACTGTTCTAAATATTTTAATATTTTTACTCCAGTTTTTAATTTACCATATACTCTATTTTTGTCTTTGGAATGAGTATATTTTGAAGAGTAAACTATAGTTTTGGTCCCTATTAAAGAGGTGAAAAAGTCTATGTATAATATAAAATATTTGACTTTTTAGCAAATATTTAATCAGATGATTTTCAAATAAATTTATAAAGAAAAAAAATTAACTTGTTTTATAGGTCATTGAATGTTAGCAATCTTTTTACCATGAGATATAGACGATTTTGCATCTTTAACTTTGCTGTGCTACTCTTGCTTTTATTAATTAATATCCCTGGCAGAAAATTGAGGGTATGAGTTGTAAATGCAATAAGGGGAGTTTAAATAAGTATTTTACATTTATAACCTGAAGTTTCATTTAATGGCTTTAGAAAAAGAATTGGATGTTTTTTATTACAAATACATTTAAAAGCACTGAGTTTGATAATGCTTTTCGACATATGAATCTGAAATATAATCCTCAAAGAAAGAAAACTTTTTTTATGCATAAGTGGTCAAGTGGCCAAACAGGTAAAAAATAATTTTATGATGAGAAAAGGAAAATAAATCTACACTGAAAAGTGTGAAAACATAATAAAAAATTATGTAGTGGAAATTGTGAACAGGAAAAAAATACCCTGTTCACCCCTTGATCAATAAACTCAAAAGTCTCCCTATTTATACAGTTCTGAACAAAACATTCTAGAATAGATTGGGGGAAATGAAATGTTATCCTTGTTTTGTTTAAATATTGCTACAGGTTTCCCCACAGGCACTTTCTTGCTTTACACTATTAGATAGTACATATAGGTGCTGCTCCTCCGTGTAGCTGATAATAAAGATTTGTCCATAAAAGCCCATTTGCACTTAGCAGAGTAAAAAGTTTTTTTTTTCCACCCAACATTTCTTCTTGCTTCTTTTGTGTCTAATAAAAGTTTCAGTAGGTAAGATTATATTGTATATATTTAATATGATATAGTAAGATAATGTTTAGAGGGTTTTTTTTAGCTATTTGGTCATTAATGGTCACAAATCGCCTTAATCTTTCCTATTTTTCTTGTTATACATGGGTTACATTATTCCATATTTTTAATTATGAAACTTATGTAAATGATTGATTTAAATAGTTAGAGTTGACTATATTGATTTTTTTTAATGCTGTTTATTGTTTGATTAAAATAAATATTTGGTTTTAATAGTATTTTAACAGTAGCAAATTTAGAAGTTAATTAACAGTATAGAAAAAGTATCATCTAACCATAACTTACATTCATTAAAATTTTGTTAACACTTTTGGGCTGAAAAAAAATATACCAAATTATTTAAAATAATTCCTTCTGCTGACTTCTCATATTCTGACACAGACAAAGACATGAATAGTGTCTGCATACTATTATATGATGAATTTCCTATATTTTACAGCTCACCTACATACAGTTTTGGGTTATGTGTGCTATAAAACATTACTTCCTTTAATATGGAATTAATGTACAGTGGAGACGACACCTAGGAAAATATGTTCAAGTGGTGAGGAGTGTAAAATCTTTTTATGTTAAGTATAATGACCATAACAAGTATAAAGCACTTTTGACTTTAGTCATTAAGCCCAGACTCATGAAGATCATTATTAAGAATTTATTGTGACAAACTGTAATCATATGTTTTGTTTTTTTTATGCTTGTAAGCTACTCACTTGTATTGTGTAATGCACTTTTCCCATGTGTCTTATATTTCTATTGCTGAATTGTAGTGCTGCGTAAATCTGTGCCGCTTTATAAATAAAATTATACATACATATATACAACACAGTGCAGAATTATCACATCCCTTTAATATTAGTGATAAAATTAGCCTGAATACTGAAAATATCAGCAATGAAAATTACATATATTTATCAAATGTTTAATTACTATATGCTGAAAAGTATACCAGTATAAAAAAATTAAAATGACCAAATGCACCATATAAAATGCCAATTACTCTGTGGTTTACTGTTTGTGCTGTTATTAAATGCTGTTTAAAACAGTGGTTATGTACTTCATTTATAAACCTGGAGAATATTAACATATTGAAAGTGACATTCTATGTGATTAATGCTGCATTTAACATTTGCTTCCATTTCTTTATCCTTGTTAACCAATTAAGTGAATATTGTAAATTCAAGAAGTTGATCAAAACAAATTTGGAGTGAGCATTATAAAAAAAAACCTAGAAGCAAATGCCATTCTGATCCTTAGAACAGGCCCACTTTACAATTCTGTGTTGACCATCTAAGAGTGTTTTAGTACATTCATTATTTTCATTGGTTAAATTTAGTATAATAAAAAATTCTTCTGCGTGAATTTTTAAAAAATGGCATGCCAAAAAAAATTCAAACCAAAATATCCCCTTCACAATTCAGTATAATTCTTAAATAAAAATATTCTGCTTTTTATTTTAAACTTTAAACACTGCTACTGATAATTTAAATCAATTTATAACCTCAGTGTAATCATTATTAGAAAATAGCTAATTATTGCTCATTTACTATCTGTTTGAGGTGGATTATTTTAGCTTATAAAATAATTTGTACAATTATATTCCTTTTTAGTAGAATGTAGTTATAGAAAGATACTAGTAATCACTTAGTAATTTAACATTTTACCTATATCATGTTTGTGTTCTTGTAATATTGTCTTTCACCAGGAGAGATTGCTGTTGTAACATAAATGTTACTAAAAGGAAACTACTGTATGATGCTAACCAAATAAACTATTAGTCACCAGCAATGTAAGCTATTACATCTTGTTTATACTCAATGCTATAAAAATGGGTGACCATCATGAAGTTATATTATATAAAGTGCCTTAAATTGTCAGGTTATTCTCCCAATTTATTGTTTATGGCATCCCAATAATTCAACTAAATTCTTAACACATCAGGTAAGAAAATTTCAATGTTTCTAAATAATGAACAGTTTATAGTTACAATAGAAATTAAATTCTGATAAATTAATTATATTACATATCACATCATTAGAAGTGTCACATTTAAATGTACTTTTTAAATGTAGCCATGTATTTCGATATCACCAAGGCAATAAAAATAAAATAGAGGGGTAAAGAGTTTTTATTATACAGGGTGGTCCAAAGGTATGCAGACACCTACATAAATGGAAAATCTTGGTTGGGAACACCATCTTGTGAGTGAAATCTGTGTGGGGTTGGTGTCCAACATGGCAGCCATTTTCACAGTCACACACAGGATGGCATTCTCAACTAGCATTTTCCATTAATTCAGGTGTATCTATACCTTACATTACAGAAAACTCTGTAGAGTATTCCATAACAAATCATTTTCCATATAAATTTTCTCCTGGAATTTTGTAATCCTTCTCAGGGTAACAGACGATACAACTAATACTTTTCAAAAATATTAAAATAGTTATTAATTTTAGGAATTTTATGCTTTGTAAAAATTAACATTTAAGTGTATTATAGTAATTTTAACTAGAACAATTGTTGTTTTTCCTGTGTTTTTCACATGCCTTATGTTTGAAGCGACTACTGTGATGGTGTACCTTGTTAAGATATTTAATGTATGAAGATTAATATTAAAAAAGATTATAGACACAAAGCTTTACTTTTTTTTAATTTTCTTTACTTATCCTAAAACAAAAATTTGTTTGTATAGCTTTCCTGTTACCTTCAGGCTAGGTTCACACGAGCGTATTATGCACAGCCTTTTACCCGATCTACTATTTATTGTCCTTACAAACATCTCATCTTTTTGACATATGGCAGTCTTGGGATATGGATAGGAACATAAGCACTGACATCTGTCAGCCAGTTTCTAAGGTATCTCCCTGGGCAAACATGGGTGGATGGTATCTGGGCAGGGTGAGTTATTGTTTAAAAAAATCATGATTGTGCATTAAGATGTTAAGCAAATTACAAGTCACATTTTTCATATCTAATCAATTCTGTATCAAAGACAGACACTCACACATTGATTCTAGGTCCATTTTATTTATTTATCCATCTCAACACAAATTCCCCAAGGTCTGCAATTTTTTTTTCCTTATGTAATCCCCTCTTGGTACATTAGTTCAAGGGCCAGAAAGAAGTTTAATAGAATGATTCCAAGCCTAAATTTTTAGGGAGAGTGCAGGGATCTAATTTCCTATACACACAATGCTGTAGGAATAATTACCATATAGCTATATATTTAATACACCATTATCAATTTTTTTTTTTAGCTGTGGTCTATTACCATTACAGCCATATTTGTGTCATACTGTTTGTGTTCCATCCAACCAATACTGAAGAACTTGTTAAAATTGTTGTTACTCATTCAGACTAGTTTATTATCAAGTCCTCCAACTGACAAATTTTCACCAATGTTCATTTTTCCTCACCTTCTCTTTTTTGAATTAAATACATTTTTTTACAAGGGTGTAAAAATTCTATATATGGGTCCAGAGTCCTACGTGCAGTGTCCCTGGTCCATTTTACTATTTCAGATGGAAAGGTTTCTATGTAACGACTTTGGGTGGCTTGCAGCAGATATATAGAATGCACTGTCTAAGAATAGCTAGAGGGATCCGCAGGAAATAAAAGACTAGCCCAATATTAAATTGTGGTCCTATTCCCTAGAAACCTTCTAGATATGAAAATAATCGTGTAAGTTGGAAAACCGAATCAAAACCTCACAATAATCTGGTGACATATGATCACAAAGTGTATAAATTGTGGGTGGGAAAGTCGCTTTTTTTAATTTTAAAATTTGGCTGGGGTTGGCGAGAGTGTTGGGGAATGAGGAGCTGAGGGGTGTGGGAAAAAACTGAATTTGAGAAGTGAATAGGCTGGGAAAAAAGTAGCACATCTGCTAACTTCTATAAGTGATATTAACATATTGGTGTGCGGCTGCGGAGCGGTCTGACCGTGCTAATAATCTGGTGACGTATGATCACGAAATATAATTCTTAAAAGGGAATGTAGGTGGATCTTTCTACTCAATTCCATGCGTCACATATGAATGAGAAAAATATTTTTTTTTTTTCTTTTTTAAACCCTTGATCTCTATCAGTCACAATGCAAGGGCCTAATTATAATACCAACTTGATTCATACGAGAGCAATTCTAATAAATAATCTACCTTAAAAAAGTTAATAACAAGACTGAACTATTCTGTTTACTAAAAATGGTGGATATATTATCATGGGCATAAAAGTGGAGATTTCTCTAGCCTTCAGAATATCTATATGCTTTATATTAGCATGATATAATTGTAATATTTTAACATACTCTGGCTATAGCAACCACTAGGAATTGAGATAAGATATAATTAAGATATGCAGTGGCACTTTTAAAGTAAACATTTACTGTATTAACCAATCAATGTGTTAGTACATTGTACACTTTATAATTGTACTGCCCATAAGCTATTATCAATCTCATATTTGGTATATGACTACTTCCCACTGTTCATTCTGGGCTGTATTCCTCCTACTCTTCATGTATACTAACTACAATTATTATATTCATTCTACACTTTTTAAGTTTTTATATCCTATATACTCGTCCCCCCTTCCTCGTTGTCTAATTACTTTAACACCAGCAACTCTCTCTACCCCCCAGACAGGCCACTGCCAGAGAATTAAGTAAGCATTGGCGTTTACCCGGGAAAGCCGGCTTGCGATTGGACAATCGTGATCACATGATCGGCATGACAGCCACTCGGAGCGCATCTAGTAAAGCATTGTGTTTAGCTCGTGAAAGCCGACTTACGATTGGAGGATTGCGATCACATGACAGGCACGATAGCTTAAATATCAGCTGACTTGAAGCTCCGGCGGCCATTATTTTCTGCTTTCGCAGCAATAACTTGTAAACTTAACATAGCACTTTTAAGTGCTTTAGATTTAACTTTTGTTTCTTCTATATAGCTTGATAAGAGGGAACGCCGGGTTAGCTGGCATGTACCTATAGGGAAGGGTTGGGTGGAGTGGGAGGACAGGATTGCTACAAACCCAGCACTTTTTAGTGCTTCTGCTAAAAACAATTTTTTTTTTTTTCCTGTACAGTTTGAGGGGAGAGGGAACACCAGACTATCTAGTCAGTACCTATAGGGACGGATTGGGTGGAGTGGGAAGTTAGGACCATGTTCTAGTATAAAGAGTATATATTTTTTTTCTTTGCTTTAATTAATCCACCGTTATCCTCCACACAATTTCTTTCCAGCAATATGTGCTTCTTCATTATCGCTATTTAACTATATATGTTCTCTTAGAACCAGCTTACTTGGCACTTTCAAAATCTTGGCAATACTTCCCCTTATACTTTTTGGGTTAAATTTAACTTATTTTCATACAATTAGCTACCTTGTGCTTTTTTATTGCACTTAATATTTACAAGTCATTTTAGACTTGTTCACTTTAGAACTCTAGCACTTTGCAGTCTTAGTTTTACTTCCCCTTTATTTATTTTTTTCATGTGGTATTACATGTTTTGTTAACTATTCAATAAAATTAACTTTTTGTTAGAGTGAAGGTAATTTAAATGTTCTCACAGGCTTTCCTGGGTTTTTTTTTTCTCTCAGTAGTTTTAAGACAATCATCCATAGTTTGTCCACTTCAAATCTACTAGGGTTATCAGCAAAAGAAAATATGCATGGTAAATGCTTTGGAGTTCTATAAGCATTTCTATGTTGCCTAAAATGCTTTTTGGTTTGTTCAAAAGCTAAAAATGGAAATATTTTAACCCCTTTAACATGCTATTTGGCACTAGGTCTATTTACTCAATTAGTTTAGTTTGTTGCACATGGCATTTTCTGGACATTTTAAGAATATTCTGCTCCAAAGATTGATTTATTGAAATGCAGATCAATAGTGTCAACATTATTTATATGCACAAGTTAGTGCATCAGAGCAGGCAGCTCACTTAAGGTAAATAAGCGGAATGCTAAATATGTTTTAGTAGTAATGGGTTTAAACCAGTTACTAATGTAAGGGAAAAAACTATTAGTACAATGACTAGTCTTTTGTGTTCAAATCCACTTTTTCCATCCCACAAAGTCGGCCATCTTACTGAGATTTTACTTGGAAAGAGTTTAGGCAATCACACTCTTTTTTGCAATGTGTCAACCACAGTACAGCTATTCTACCCTCAAGCGACTAAGACTCTCTTAAAACAAATTGTTTAGGTTATTTGTCTTAACAGACTCCCAACAACACAATATAATTGGGTTCAGGGAACCAGCTAGGTTTCTCTTGGGTACAGTTCTGTATGGTATTACAATGGAGAAACATAGAAATCATCATGATCAGCCAGCTCTGCAGCTGCACAGGAGAAGGCAGCCGCACATGGACATGTTAATTAACATATAGAAGGTAGCAGATGCGCTACTTTTTTCCCAGCCTATTCACTCTCAAATTCAATTTTTTCCCAATCACCCTTGCCACCCCAGCCAAATCTTAAAATTTAAAAAGTGGCTTTCCTGCCCACTATTTATACACTTCATGATCATAAGTCATCAGATTATCGTGGAATTTTGATTCTGTTTACCAACGTAACCACTTGTGCTATCCATAAGTTTGTGGATAGGGTGCAAGGTGTGGGTTTGATGTTCCACTGATAGGCTGAGCAACGGAAAGTCATGTGCTTGTGCTCTCATGGTGGTCTTGTCATTCTCTGTAGTATCCCTGTGTTCCAAGTGAATGTGTGTGTGTGTGTATATATATATATATATATATATATATATATATATATATATATATAAAAAGGGAGCAGAGTGGCATCTATGTATATGGTGACAATTCGAAATGCACTGCCCAAGTATACTATAAAGTAAAAAAGGAAAGATAAGAACATTTACTATATTCAGCATCAGATGTTGTGCAAGGTGGAACTGAACCCAGTACCCAGCGTTCCAAGGTAGCAGTGCTAGCTAGTTATTTAATTGAAAGTAATCTAAATTAAAACCTTCACGTTGTAAAGGTCCTGCAGTAGGACCAGAATATCAGTGGTTTTAACAGCAATTTAAACTAACCTATATAATAAAGTAATAAGGAGAGTGCTGTTTTTTTTTTTTTTCTTTAATTTTGGATTTGTATAGATCACCTGTATCTTCCACTAATGGGCCATTTAAAAGGGTTATACACTGGTTTCTGCAAACGTGTGCATATTCTGTTCTGCAGTATATGGCGATGTGTTGCCACACATCCAGGAATTTTGAACCACCCCCATGGAAATAAATTTGATGTGCACAACAGCATATTCCTCAAGAATTGTATAGTCAAAGCAAATATCTAGAATGTACCACTCTTCCTTTTAATATAGTTACATAGAAATGTTCACATCTAGAAGGTTTTTATGTTCCAGTGAAGTGCAGGGAATAGGACCACAATTTAATATTAGGCTAGTATTTTACTTCCTGCAGTTCCCTCTAGCTATTCTTAGACCGTGCATTCTATATACACTATCTGCTGCAAGACACCCAAAGTCATTAAATCGAGAAATCGAAACCTTTCCATCTGAAATAGTAAAATGGACCAGGGACACTGCAGTAGGACTCTGGATCCATATATAGAGTTTTTACAGCCTTGTAAAAAAGTGTTCCAAAAAAGTGAGATAAAAGGAACATTGCTGAAAATTTGTCATTTGGAAGACTTCATAATAAACTAGTCTGAGTAAGCAAAGAGCTATTTTAACAATTCCTCAGTATTGGTTGGAAGGAACACAAAGTATGAAGCACAGGTATGGCTGTAATGGTAATGGATCGCAGCTATATAAAAAAAATAAAAAATATGGTGTATTAAATATATAGCGGTTAATATGCCTACAGCATTGTGTGTATATGAAATTAGATCCTTGCACTCTTCCTAAAAGTTTAGGCATGGAATCCTCTTATTAAACTTCTTTCTGGCCCTTGAACTAATGTACCAAGAGGGGATTACACAAGGCAAAAAAAATTTGCAGACCTTGGGGAATTTGTGTTGAGATTGATTCTATCTAGGTCCATTTAATTTATCCATGTGTGAGTGTCTGTCTTTGATACAGAATTGGTTAGATATGAAAAATGTGACTTGTAATTTGCTTAACTTCTTAATGCACAATCATAATTATTTTTTAAACTATCTCACCCTGCCCAGTTATCATCCACCCATATTTGCACAAGGAGATATGATTGTGTGCATATGAAATTAGATCCCTGCACTCTCCCTGAAAGTTTAGGCTTAGAATCACCTTATTAAACTACTTTCTGGCCCTTGAACTAATGTACCAAGAGGGGATTACATAAGGAAAAAAAATGTAGACCTTGGGGAATTTGTGTTGAGATGGATAAATAAATAAAATTGACCTAGAATCAATGTGTGAGTGTCTGTTTTTGATACAGAATTGATTAGATATGAAAAATGTGACTTGTGATTTGCTAAACATCTTTAATGCACAATCATGATTTTTTTAAACAATACCTCACCCTGCCCAGATACCATCCACCCATGTTTGCACAGGGAGATACCTTAGAAACAGGCTGACAGATGTTCGTGCTTATGGATAGGAACATATCTCAAGACTGCCATATGTCAAAAAGATATGTTTGTAAGGGCAATAAATAATAGATCGGGTATAAGCCTGTCTCCAAAACAAAGTCTTAACTTCCAACTTTTGATTTAAGTCTGCCTTACATTATAGCAACAGTTTATTTTTTACTTGGTTGGCAAATTCAGGAAAACCTGTTTTTTGATATTACTACAAAACTCCATTTATGGGAACCTGTGAAGTGCTTTTTGAAAATCAAGATTTACAATAATTTAGAGAACAAAAATGTTAACACTAGAGTACCATATGACCTCTACCATATGACCTCTCCCAGGCAGCAGAGACAAAATCAACTGCTGTACTTTTATTTTCATTATCTCTAGACCACTTGGATAGTTCTAGAGTCCATTCAGATTAATGTTAAACCTTCACATTGCAGAGGTACTAATTACTGAAATCTACTTTTTTAATGAAGCTCTTAATGCTTCTTACGTTAATAAGCAAATCTTCAAACATTAGCCCTTAGCACAGATTGTGTTATACCACTCAAACATAATTCCAGACTGATCTGCTCACACCTGGATTAATACATTTTTTCTGACCTTGCTGCAACTCTGGCACTAAAGAGGTTAAGCCTTCTGATTCCATAATACTAATGCCAGATGTCAGTAAAGTTGAGATTAGCTTTGTTAAATCCATTTAGTTTTGACAAGTTGAAATTTTGAATGAGTCCAGAACAATCCACCTTTATCCTCTACTGCTTTCTTTTTCAGAAGTTTCATTGCTTTCTGCTTTATTTTATTTTTCTATCTAAATCTTGGCTTTGTCTTCTGTTCATCCACAAGCAGAGATTCCCAGGGTGTTGGTATCCATTTCACAGATTTACTTTGTATATATCCAGAATTTTTAAAGATGACCTCCAGCAGTGTATTTTAAATAGAAATAAAGCATAGGACGTTCAAAACATCAAAAGTGAAAAAAAAAAATTAATGTACTATTTCACATACGTCCAAAAAGGTGAAAAATGTTTTGGGGGAATGAACCTCCCTTTCTCAGGTACAGCAGTTTATTTACCCAGTCTGCATTGTTAGATGTATTTGCATAAGATGTCAGTTAGCGTTGTAGGCACTTATTAAACAAATGATCAGTGCTGCCAAAATAATCACATGTTTTGTGTTGTCCACTGGTCCTGGGTGTACCCTTGTATGCAATTCCTGCACTGGTCCTTCTTGGGGGAAGACATTTTTGATATGGCCAAATATCATACATTTTGTGACAACATTGAGGTGGTTGGAGTTAATAAAGCCCATATTTCTTCAAATCGAAAAGTTTTATTATTATTAGAGGAAAGTTTTTTTTTTTGTTTGTTTTTTTAGTTTAAGAACAGTGAGACTATTGAACTCCCTGCCTGAAGAAGTTGTCATGGTTAAATCCATTAAAGGAGTTCAAACAGACTTGGATGTTTTCCTTCAGTGTAAGAACATTACAAGTTATATGGGTCCTAGATAACTGAAAGTGGGATCTTGATCATGGGAATTTTTATTCTGATTGCCATATTGGAGTCGGGAACGAATTTTTCCTTAATATGATAATTGGCTCTTGCCTCATGGTTTTTTTTTTTTTTGCCTTCCTCTGGATCAACATTGCAGGAAAATAGGCTGAACTGGATGGACTTGTCTCTCTTCAGCTTTATAAACTGTTACTATGTTAATAGAAAAATAAATGTAATCAAAATAACACAGTAATGAAAATGTCAAGTAGCAGGTAAGGAGAACAAGAACTGTCCCTGGGGGAAAAAAAAACTCCGGACTGTGGCCTGGCAGACCATATATAAAAAGGCTGCACACAAACAATCTATAAAGCAGCAGCAAAGGTTTAGCTATGTTGGTATGCATAAACATTTAATGAACTTGGTGTCCACTCCAGTGAAACAAACGATTTAAATATAGCAGTTCTACTTGCAGCCCTCATACTCCTTACAATAATTTAAATTAAGCTACATTTTTTAGAGTTAAAACAATCATTATATACACAAGTGTAAATTGCATTTTGTCCCTTCCTTCTTTGTGGTTTAAGAGATTTTGCAACATACCACTGTCTACCTTGGTATGGCAAAAGCAATTCAAACAGATTCCCCCAATTACAAATAGATAACTTTTTACACACGGCACATAAATTAACAACCCCCTTTGCTTCCATGTTTCAATGGGCCCACTAGCTCCTGACCATTAATTCACAAAAATAGTATATGTGAGAGTCAGTGGCACTACAAAATGGCTTACCTATTCACATACAGTACACCTTTTTTGTAACAGGCATTATTTTTTATTCTTTAAACAGATTAGGTTCTACAATTCAGAGTGAGACTATTTGCTCCACACATAACAGGTCTTCAGCTCACTTAAAATTAAAGGAAAAGTCATAAAATCTAAATGTAGATATACTTGTACTCAAAATAGCAAATTGCTGAATAATCAATACACCTTTATAAAAAATTTCTGAAACTGGTACTGAAGCCAAAGTTTTATATTTATATGGAATACTACTGGCATTGGCCAGCTACAGAACTCAGATTGAGGTTTCAGAAGGCAATGAGGATACAAAGATCTTTTCTTTGTTTTAAATGATCTGGCAGAAGGTGCTGGGTGAAAAGTGAGAGCATCTACTGTCTGCAGGATCCTGGCAGAGGGTAATATGTCCTAACTGATAGCAGTTGCCACAATTTTAAGTAATTTTGTATGCTGCAATAAACTACTCTTGATTTGCCTTATTTTTGCCATGCTTGATGAAGGCATGGACATCCCTCTGGTGGGCCATGTGTTTAATCCATATGTAACAAGGATTTTTTTTTTTTTATGCTATTTCTCCAAAGTACGATACCCACAAGATGTCATTTAATGCCTGATAGGTTTGTTAGGAAATGCACACATTTTGGGTGCTTCAAGTCAGGAGTTGGGATAGGGGAGCTGATGCACCCACTATGACGGTGGCTGGCAGAAATAAAAGCCTACCTGCTTCATCCTGGGATGCCAGTTACCTGCTGTAATTGTGGCCTCTAATGGACACCTGCAGTCAGCTTGCAAAGAGCAGGCAAACCCGCAATGTAGAAACTGGGACTAGTAAGGTCATAAAACAGTCTCTTGGCTTGAAATTGTGGAATGCTTGGGGCATAAGCACTCACTTTTTTTTTAGGCATGTCCTACTAGGAGGGGATGCAGAGGAGGAAGGTCTTCCTTTGGTTGCATTGGGACCCTATTCTGTGAGCTCAAGCTGTTCTAGTTGGCACTGGCCTGCATCATAATCATGGGGAAGACTAAGCAACCCCTGACAGCTCTTCAGATGAGGTGAAATATAGTGTGACAGCCTGAAGATGACTAAGTCTCTCCTGGTGATGAGGATGATGAGCTTGGTCAAGAAGTAAGAGCTCACTAGCTGTCTTAACGCCAAGCTAGACCTGGCTGTGGTGCCTGACTCAAGCCAGGGAGAGGTCATTGACTTTTTAACTATCAGCAAGTAAAATAAACTAGAAGGGAAGCCTGCCAACAGATGAAGCCATTTGTGAAGTGGCCTGTATGGGTCTCTTATCCAGATGAGAGCTCACCAGGGGCTTATGTGACACTTTTTTTTTCCCCTAATCAGTCCCTAGTTCTACCATATCACATGATGGGGCTGTGGATAACATGCCAAATGAAGCTGGCAATTAGTTGCCTCACTGCAAAGTTTCAGAGTCCTGTTTTGTTTATAGATTAAATATTCCCTGCATTATGAAGTGATTTTTCTACAGAAGTACAGGAGTGGATTTGCCATAGACTATCTCAAATTGAAGACTGGTCTGCGGGACAACTGTCTAGTCAGGTTAGAGTTGCATGGGTTAGGATTTTATTTAAAGGATGTCTTGTGAACATTTTTTGACAGTCCCTTGTCGTGCATTTATAATAAATGTAGTATTTAAATTTTTTAAATGTACATGCTTCTAACAGAGAAACATTACGTATTTTTTTTTTGTTCCAAACCCTCTTCCATGGCAGTGAGAAGTATATATTTGCATGTTGAAGGGGTTAAGAGGAGGAGGAGGTAAGTGGGTGTTGCTGTTTGGCCTAACAACATCTTGCTGAAGAAACACGTTTTTAATTTTACATTTTTATATAAGAAAGCAGTGCCCAGCTAACTCAGGTTGTACGTGAGAAAGTGGAACTGTGGCCTCCTGTATAGGCTTTTCACCTCCCCTAATTCATTCCCAAGTCAACTGTTCTGCTAGGGAATAATTTTCTGACTTTAGCATCCCAATGTTCTTCTTAAACTTCGGTTAAGAAGCCTGTGAAGAGAAATGATGATCTTCTATTGTATGTATGTATGAATGAATGATAATGTAAAATTGGACTCCATGGTCTATTGTAGAGAGTAGAGGAGACAAAAGAATCCAAACTTGTCGATGGTAGACTGGGTGGGAGGCCCTGAAGTCCAAAATACTTCAGTGTTTGTTTTGTTTTTTTTTTTTT